>JAODAL010013005.1:0-93020 GCA_025379985.1 Phyllomedusa bahiana
GCCCCTCTTTTTTCCCTCCCTGGTACCATGTATGCTCCTCTGCTGCTCCTCATCATCTCTCCTCCCTGGTACCATGTATGCTCCTCTGCTGCTCCTCATCATCTCTCCTCCCTGGTACCATGTATGCTCCTCTGCTGCTCCTCATCATCTCTCCTCCCTGGTACCATGTATGCTCCTCTGCTGCTGCTCCTCATCATCTCTCCTCCCTGGTACCATGTATGCTCCTCTGCTGCTCCTCATCATCTCTCCTCCCTGGTAACCTGTTTACTTTTAGGTCTATTCCATGTTCTCTCTTTTTTTACACCTCTGTTCTGTTTACCTAATGCCCCACTTCCTGCCCCGGTTGCACTTTTCCTTTTCTCTCTGCCGTTCTTCTGTTACCCTCCTAATGTCTCTGTCTTCCAAACCTACTTCTGCTCCCTCAGACGTATCTCTTCCCCTCGTCCTGCCTCTTTTTCTTCCCCGATGTTATTCTTTAGTTCCCCCTTTTTGTATCCATTCTTATGTCATTTCTCTGTCCCTCCTGATTTGCCTCTGTCCCCTCTCGTCCTGATTTTCTTATCCCTTACCTTCCTGCAGTGGCCTCTGTCCTGCCTCAGTTCCTCTCCCCTTCTTCTGTTTCCATTCTCCTGCTCATCCTTCCTCAGTTCCTTTCTTTTCCTTATGACTCTTATGAGACAACCCTGTATCACATATAGACAATGTATGCACTAAATATTCCCCTTACTGTAACACATGACTCCTCATGAACGTAGGTGCTTCCGCTTTATGCTTCGGCGAGGTAACATAAAAAGCATAAGCACAGGATGCCGCGACTCCATTTATAGACTCAAAAGCAGAAATACAGAGCTCCCTGTAGCGCATGGACGTGACAAGGTCAATGCAGGAATATTTATTTTAAATTTAACAATATCTTTTTATATTTCAAAATTAACTCTGGAAAGTTTTTGTTTCAATTATAGAAAAGTGATAAAAACATCACAAGTTACCATAGTACAATACATAGCAATATCTGACCCGAGACCGGATTCACACTCATTGGCTTTGCTGGGTTTTGGCTTCTCTGGTAGGTTATGCAATATTTGGCTTAGGTTATGTTCACACGGCTTATTTAGCCGCGTATTTACCGTAATTGCGGCGTGCATTTCGCCACGTATTGAGCTTAATATGCAGTTAAATGCGCGCCGCAATTACGTTAATTCATAGCTCTCATAGAGAACTATGGATTACGCGCCGCTAACAATGCAGGTCAATGGGACCGGCACCAACCGGCACCCGCCACTGCACAGAAAAACGTCCATTTTTTCAGGGTTTTTCTGCCCGTTTTATTTGCTGCTCGTCTTTTGAAACATGTTGCAAAAAACGACTGAGCAGGGCAGGAAATTTACTATTGGAGTCTATGGAAAGTGCCGGACGTCTTTTGGGGCATTTTTTCAATGTATACCCATCCAGGAGATTAGTCTCACCTATAGTGGGTGTTACCACAGGTTATACCTTACCAATTCTGCAGACAAGTGTCTGATGTGTCCTCATTCGTAACGTTCGTAATAAAGTTAACTCGCTTTTGTCACTAAAATTCAGGTTTTTGGGGATTTTGGCGCTAATAATGTTATCTCGTTTTTGTTGTTAAATCCATTTTTTACGGATATTAGGGCCAAATCCATCAGCAAAAGTGAGATTACATTATTAGTGTCAAAATCTGTAAAAAATTTATTTTAGTGCTAAAATCCATTAAAAAGTAATTTTTAGCGGCAAAATTTGTAAAAACAAAAAAAAAAAAAAAAAAAAAAAAGATTTTAGCAGCAAAATTTGTAAAAACAAAAAATAGAGATTTTAGCACCAAAATTCGTAAAAAAATAAAAAAATAGAAGATTTTAGAGACAAAGGGCCACATGTATTAAAACTGTCTTGGTCTAAGAGTTTCTTTGTTGCCCATAGCAACCAATCAGAGCGCCCGTTTCATTTCATTAGAGTTCTGAAAAAAATGAAACAGGCGCTCTGATTGGTTGCTATGGGCTACAAAGAAACTCTTAGACCAAGACAGTTTTCATACGTCCCCCAAAATCCGTAAAATAACGGATTTTTAGCGGTAAAAGTGAGATAAATGTATTAGCGCCGAAATAAGTAAAAATCTGGATTTTTGCGACAAAATCCACAAAAGAAACGTGTTTTTGGCAAAAAGCGATATAACTTTATTAGCACCAAAATCCGTAAAAAAAAAGGTTTTAGCGACAAAATCCATAAAAATGGATTTTTAGCAGCAAAAGCAAGATAAATCTATTAGTGCCGAAATAAGTAAAGATCTGGATTTCAGTGAAAGAATTTGTAAAAAACGTATTTTAGCGACAAAATCCATAAAAAAAGATTTGAGCGACAAAATCCATAAAAAACTGATTTTTAGAGGTAAAAGCGAGTTAAATGTATTAGCGCCGACATAAGTAAAAATCTGAATTTTAGCGGCAAAATCCATAAAAGAAACGTATTTTGAGGGACAAAAGCCATTTAACTTTTTTTTATTTAACTGTATTTTATTAAATTTTTTCAATAAGATACAGAAGCAATTACATATAACACGAACATATCGCATTATATAACATGTCGGAATACTAATAACATATTGAAAATGTTCAGAAGGTTAAGAGTTTTATGAACTTACTTAACTTACAAATATTCCACCCAAAAAAAAGCTATATAACTTTATTAGCACCAAAATCCGTTAAAAAATGGATTTTTGAGGCAAAGTATGTAAAAAAAAAAAAAGGTTTTAGCACCAAAATCCATAAACAAATGGATTTTTAGCGGTAAAAGTGAGATAGCTTTATTAGCGCCAGAATCCGTAAAAAAAAAACTTATTTTGGCAACAAAAACAAGATAAATTATTAACACCAAAATCCATAAAGAAATGGACTTTAGAACAAAAATCCGTAAAAAAATAGATTTTTAGCGGCAAATGCAAGATAAATTTATTAGCGGCGAAATAAGTAAAAATCTAGATTTTAGCGCAAAATCCGTAAAAGAAATATATTTTTGCCAACAAAAGCGAGATAACTTTATTAGCACCAAAATCCGTAAAATAAGGACTTTAGTGCCAAAATCTGTAAAACAAATGATTTAAGTGCCAAAGTCTTAAACAAACGGATTTTTAGCGGTAAAAGCGAGATAACTTTATTAGCGCCAAAATCTGTAAAGAAGGTATTTTTGGCAACAAAAGCAAGAAAAATTATTAGTGCCAAAATCCGTTAAAAAATGGACTTTAGGACAAAAATCCTTAGAAAAAACAAAACAGTTTTTAGCGGCAAAAGTGAGGTAACTTTATTAGCTGGCAGTTTTGCAATGTTGAAATCTAGCACCAAAATATATATGTCTTAAAACTAGACTTTTATTCCATTTTCTTTAAAACGTTCTCTTAATCATTGCCCATATGGGAAATGACGAAATCCACTTGATTAAATGCACGTGCTACTTCCAATAGTTGGCGCTAGAGTCCTAGCTCTTTTTCCTTAAGACTATTTAAACAAATTTAAGTTTTAGTGGAGCAGTAATGGCTTGTAAGTCTCCACACACCCTCATGACAGTTCTTCCTACTGAGGACTATTATGCCCTTGGAGCTACATCTAAAGCCTTTCACCCACTCAACAAGTTCCCTGATCTGCACTGATGAGGGGCAAACACCATGGAACAGCTGTCTGCCAATGGGTAACTGGATTGGCTTTATTGTACTAATCACATTTCAAGGTTCAATGAGTCCAGTGTGACTTTGAGGTGGTGATGGAGTCCTGTCTCTTGAGCCTTTTAGAATATATTTCAATTGTAGTGGAGCATTCATGGCTTCTGAGTCTCCACACACTTTCTTGGTGCCTCTCCCCTTTTGAACTACATCTAAAACCTCTCACCCACCCAGCAAGACGCTTTGCTCTGCAATAATGAGAGTCAAACACCCAGAAACAGCCTTCTGCAGCTGGGTAACTGGTTTGGTTTTAATCTTCTAGTCTTGTTTCAATGCTCGGTGAAGCACTACTTCCAGTAGGTGATACTGGAGTCCTAGCTCTCGTCTTTTCAGTTGAATGTACAGTATTTAAATTTTAGTGGAGCGTTCGTGGCTTGTAAGTCTCCACACCCCTTCATGCCGCCTCTCCCTGCTGAGGAGCATTACTCCTTGTGAGTGATATAGCTGTGTCATCTCTAGGACATATTCCAGCACTTGTCATTAGTGACATACACAAAAGAGAGGGGGGCAGATGGCTTTAAACATTTTTAATTTTGGAGCATCAGACATATCTTGGGCACCGCGGCCGAGCGACGGGTATGACTAGAGGAGAAAAAGACATTCAAAGACATTGGTTTTGGACTGGATCAGTCTGGCAGCCAATACGCAAGCAGAGAAGTGGATGATACTGACCGTGTATTGATGCTTGTCCTCATCTGAACACAGCGGCTTCGAGACAAATAATTGTTATTGGCAATGAAACCAGAACATTTCAGCAAATCAAATATTTGTATAGTCACAATATAATAATGGCCGCTACAGTCCTGTACACTTCCTGCCAGAGGATTAACCTGAATCTACTGCGCCCTCAGTCATATCTGTACTAGCTCTCACACTATTATGGATCATTTTCTTATGGGGCAAAGATGCTTTTTGGCAATTTCAGGAACCGAGAGTAATTATTACCCCTGCACCTACTATTAATACATCTGAACTCCATACATCTGCACTCCTATGGCTGCAGTGCATGGGAGTTATGTGCTGCACTACCACTGATACATGTGACTTATCTACTGTACTACTACATGTGAGCACTCTGTTGCATTATAACTGCTAAATGTGGGCTCTGTGCTGCACCACCACTGCTACATGTTAGTTCTCTGCTTCACTTCTACAGCTACATGTGATATCTCTGCTGCACTACTACTGCTACATGTGTTATCTCTGCTGCACTACTACTGCTGCATGTGATATCTCTGCTGCACTACTACTGCTACATATCAGCTCAATACTGCACTACTACTGCTACATGTGAGTTTTCTGCTGCACTACTACTGCGCTACATGTCAGCTCAATACTGCACTTCTACAGCTACAGTTCTCTGCTACAATACTACTGCTATATGTGAGCTCAGTGATGCTCATGCTACTACTGCAACAGATTAGCTCAATCTCACACTACTACTACTACTACTACTACTACACCTGAGCTCAGTGCTGTATCACTACTACAACATATTAGCTCAATCCTGCACTACTACTGCTGCATGTGTTATCTCTGCTGCACTACTACTGCAACATATTAGCTCTCTGCTGTACTACTACTGCTACATGTGATATCTCTGCTGCACTACTACTGCTGCATGTGTTATCTCTGCTGCACTTCTACTGCTGCATGTGATATCTCTGCTGCACCACTACTGCTACATGTGATATCTCTGCTGCACCACTACTGCTACATATGAGCTCTCTGTTGCACCACTACTGCTGCATGTGATATCTCTGCTGCACCACTACTGCTACATGTGATATCTCTGCTGCACCACTACTGGTACCTGTGATATTTCTGCTGCACTACTACTACTACATGTGATATCTCTGCTGCACTACTACTGCTACATGTGATATCTCTGCTGCACTTCTACTGCTACATGTGATATCTCTGCTGCACTACTACTGCTACCTGTGATATCACTGCTGCACTTCTACTGCTACATGTCATATCACTGCTGCACCACTACTGCTACATATGAGCTCTCTGTTGCACCACTACTGCTGCATGTGTTATCTCTGCTGCACTTCTACTGCTACATGTGATATCTCTGCTGCACTTCTACTGCTGCATGTGATATCTCTGCTGCACTTCTACTGCTACATGTGATATCTCTGCTGCACCACTACTGCTACATATGAGCTCTCTGTTGCACCACTACTGCTGCATGTGATATCTCTGCTGCACCACTACTGCTACATGTGATATCTCTGCTGCACATCTACTGCTGCATGTGATATCTCTGCTGCACCACTACTGCTACATGTGATATCTCTGCTGCACTTCTACCTGCTGCATGTGATATCTCTGCTGCACTTCTACTGCTGCATGTGATATCTCTGCTGCACAACTACATCTAAATGTGATATCTAAGCTGCACTTCTAATGCTGCATGTGGTATCTCTGCTGCACTTCTACTGCTGCATGTGTTATCTCTGCTGCACTTCTACTGCTACATGTGATATCTCTGCTGCACTACTACTGCTGCATGTGATATCTCTGCTGCACTTCTACTGCTCCATGTGATATCTCTGCTGCACAACTACTGCTACATGTGATATCTCTGCTGCACTTCTACTTCTACATGTGATATCTCTTCTGCTGTTCTTCTGCTACTTGTGATTTCTCTGCTGCACTACTACTGCTTCCTGTGATATCTCTGCTGCACTTCTACTGCTACATGTGATATCTCTGCTGCACCACTACTGCTACATGTTATATCTCTGCTGCACTACTACTGCTTCATGTGATATCTCTGCTGCACCACTACTGCTACATGTGATATCTCTGCTGCACCACTACTGCTACATTTGATATTTCTGCTGCACTACTCCTGCTACCTGTGATATCTCTGCTGCTCTACTACTGCTACATATGAGCTCTCTGCTGCACTACTACTGCTACATGTGATATCTCTGCTGCACTACTACTGCTGCATGTGATATCTCTGCTGCACTACTACTGCTGCATGTGATATCTCTGCTGCACTACTACTGCTGCATGTGATATCTCTGCTGCACCACTACTGCTACATTTGATATTTCTGCTGCACTACTACTGCTGCATGTGATATCTCTGCTGCACTACTACTGCTGCATGTGATATCTCTGCTGCACTACTACTGCTGCATGTGATATCTCTGCTGCAATTCTACTGGTACATCTGAGCTCTCTGCGGCACTACTACTGCTACATGTGATATCTCTGCTGCACTACTACTGCTGCATGTGATATCTCTGCTGCACCACTACTGCTACATTTGATATTTCTGCTGCACTACTACTGCTACATGTGATATCTCTGCTGCACTACTACTGCTACATTTGATATTTCTGCTGCACTACTACTGCTACATGTGCCCCCAAGTATTGTTCTGTTGTTGCAAAAGGTTTGTTGTGAAGACAAACACAGTAATTGCCCAGAAAGCTGAACCTGTGGTGGTTGCACAATGGTGATCATCCATCAAGGTTACACAAGCTTGCAGGGTGTTACCTAAGAGGAGCTTCATCCCTTCCAGTGAAGCAGGCTCTCACCACTGCGGCGCCTTCACAGGCGGTGGAGATGTAGCCGCGGCTCGTGGTTACATGGGCAGGTTGTAGCAGCTCACTCACCTTGTGCTACAATGGTGCAAAGTTTTCTGCATTTTAAAGCAAATGAGTCATTACAATACTTAACCCCCAGATGAAACCAGACCTGAAACGGATCAGAAATCAGTAAGGAAGGTCAAGAAGAAGACTAAAATCTATTGCTGAGAGCAGAACAACATTCAAAAATTGTTTACTGCCACCAGCAGAGGGAGGTACAGTGCCAAGCAAAAGGGTAACAATGTTTTGAACTTGTGACTTCCAGGCTCAATATCTCACCATCCACTACAGCTTTGAACGGGATACTCCCATCATTTTATAGGCAATCCTCTTGGCTCTTATACATCAATGTGACTGGCAGCTATTTAGCATCTGCTTAGTTCGGCAGCTTCTTGTCATGTAACTACATTGTTACTGTTTTGCTCCTGGTGATGAAACAATCTTATGCTTCTTGTTACTACAAATTACAACCTGTTCTCACATTCCCTAATAGCTAAGTGTTATTAAGTTGATTCCCAAGTGAAAGGTCACTGGTTCGAGCAGCCATGAAGAAGATTTCCCAAGAAAAGAGGAGCGGCATCATCCAGATCGATAGCGTCTCTGGGCCAAGAAAATTGCCAAACTGCATCATGTGAGGCCCTGACAGCGGAAGAATATGAAATGAAGTCCGTCCAAACCAAGAGTATGAGGTCCCAGTGAAATAACAAAGGCCAATAGAAAAAGGTAGAAAAAAGTCGCTCATCACAAGGTCGATCAGTTCTGACGCTAAGACACGGCAGTGGAGGCGGCTCGGAGGCTTCGTAAGAGTGAGATCACAGACGTCTATGCAAGCACCGGGCGCATCACACAGGTCTGGAATGATGACCCGAACAAAGGGGAAGACGCCGCGACTTCAATCTCCTCATAAGAAGCGTCGCAAAGAGTTTATAGAGAAGTACGAAAAATGGAAGATTGGACACGGGGATTTGGAGCGAGAGATGAAAGTCAATAGACCGGGCTCTGATGGGGGGAAAGGGAATAACCAAGGGAGAAGAGGAGAACGGAGAGAGAGATGAAGCCAATAGACCGGACTCTGATGGGGAAGGGAAAGACAGGAAAGGGGCGAACGGAGCGAGAGATGAAAGTCAACTAGACCGGGCCCTGATGGGGGAATGGAAGAATCAAGGAGTAAGGGGAAACGGAGCGAGAGATGAAAGTCAATAGACCGGGTCTGATGGGGGAATGGGAAGAATCAAGGGAGAAGGGGAGAACGGAGCGAGAGATGAAAGTCAATAGACTGGGCTCTGATGGGGGGGAAGGGAATAACCAAGGGAGAAGGGGCGAAGGGAGCGAGAGATGGAAATCAATAGACCGGGCTCTGATGGGGGGAATGGGAAGAACCAAGGAAGAAGGGGTGAACGGATGGAGAGATGAAAGTCAATAGACCGGGCTCTGATGGGGGGAATGGGAAGAACCAAGGAGAAGGGGTGAACGGAGCCAGAGATGAAGTCAATAGACCGGCTCTGATGGGAATGGAAGAATCAAGGGAGAAGGGGAGAACAGCGAGAGTGAAAGTCAATAGACTGGCATGATGGGGGGAAAGGGAAGAACCAAGGGAGAAGGGGCGAAGGAGCGAGAAAGATGCAATGTCATTAGACCGGGCCTCTATGGGGGGAATGAATAACCAAGAGAAGTGGCAACGGAGCGAGAATGAAAGTCAATAGACCGGGCCTTCTGATGGGGGGAAGTAGGAAGACCAAGGGAAAGAAGGGGAACGGAGCGAGAGATGAAAGTCAATAGCCGTCTCTGATGGGGGAATGGAAGAACCAAGGGAGAAGGGCCGAAGGGACGAGAAGATGAAAGTCAATAGACCGCCTCTGATGGGGGAATGGGAAAACCAAGGAGAAGGGGCGAAGGAGCGAGATGGAAGTCAATAGACCGGGTTCCTGATGGGGAAATGGAAGAACCCAGGAGTAGGGGCGAACGTGGCGAGAGAATGAAAGTCCAATAGATCCGGCTCTGATGGGGTGATTAGGAAGAACCAAGGAAAGGGCGAACGGAGCGAGAGATGAAGTCATAACCGGGCTCTGTAGGGGAATGGAAGAACCAAGGGAGAAGGGCAAACGAGCGAGAGATGACAGTCAATAGACTGGGCTCTGATGGGGAAGGGGAAGAATTAACAGAAAAGGGCGAACGGAGTGAGAGATGAAAGTCAATAGACCCAGGAGCTCTGATTGGTGGAATGGGAAGAACAAGGGAGAAGGGGTGACGAAGCGAGAGATGGAAGTCAATAGACAAGCTCTGATGGGGGAAAGGGAAGAAACCAAGGAAAGGAGCGAACGGAGCAGAGAGATGAAAGTCATTAGACCGGTCTATTATGGTGGAATGGGAAGAACCAAGGGAGAAGGGGCAGAAACGGAGCGAGAGATTGAAAGTCAATATACTGGCCTGATGGGGGAATGGAAAATCAAGGGAGAAGGGTGAACGGAGCGAGAGATTAAAGTCAATAGACCGGCTCTGATGGGAAATGGGAAGAACCAAGGGAGAAGGGGCCTATGAAGTAGAGATGAAAGTCCAATAGACCGGGCTCTATGGGGGAATAGGAAGAACTCAAGGAGAAGAAAAAACTTAGCGAGAGATGAAAATCAATAGACCGGGCTCTGATGGGGGGGGGACATGTGGGAAGAATAAAGGGAATAGGGCAAACGAGCGAGAGATGGTAGTCAATAGAACTGGGCTCTGATGGGGAAGGGGAAGAATCAACAGAAGAAGGGCAAACGGGTGAGAGATGAAAGTCATAGACGCTCTGATGGGGGAATAGAGAGAGGAACCAAGGGAGAATGTGGCGAGACGGAGCGAGAGATGAAAGTCAATAATTCATCTCTGATGTGAATGGGAAGAACCAAGGAGAAGGGCGAACGGAGCGAGAGATGAAAGTCAATAGATCAGGCTCTGATGGGGTAATGGGAAGAACCAAGTGAGAAGGGGCAAACCGAGCGAGAGAGGAAAGTCAATAACGGGGTCTTGATGGGGGAATGGGAAGAACCAAGGAGAAGGGACGAATGGGAGCGAGAGATAAAGTCAATAGACCAGGGCATCTGATGGGGGGTAATGGAAGAATGCAAGGGAGAAGGGGAGACCGGAGCGAGAGATGGTAGTCAATAGACAGGCTCTGATGGGGGAATGGGAAGAACCAAGGGAATGAGCGAACGAGCGAGAGATGAAAGTTCAATAGACCGGGCTCTGATGGGGGGAATGGGAAGAACACAGGGAGAAGGGGCGAACGGAGCACGAGATGAAAGTCAATAGACCGGGCTCTGATGGGGGGAATAGAAAGAACCAAGGGATTAAGGGGTGAACGGACCGAAGATGAAAGTCAATAGACCGGCTCTGCTGGGGGGAAGTGGGAAGAATCAAGGGTGAATGGGTGAACGGGAGTGAGAGATTGAAAAGTCAATAGACCAGGGCTCTGATGGGGGGAATGGGAAAGAACAAAGGGAAAGGGGCGAACGGAGCGAGAGATGAAAGTCAATATACTGGGCTCTGATGGGGGGAATGGGAAAAATCAAGGGAGAAGGGGTGAAACGAGCGAGAGATGAAAGTCAATAGACCGGGCTCTGATGGGGAATGGGAAGAACCAAGGGAGTAGGGCGAATGGAGGTGAGAGATGAAAGTAAATAGACCGTGATCTGATGGGGAGATAGGGACGAACAAAGAGAAGAGAAAACGAGCTAGAGATGAAAGTCAAATAGACCGGGCTCTGATGGGGGAATTGTGGAAGAATAAAGGTGGAAAGGGGCAGAACGGAGCGAGATAATGAAAGTCAATAGAACGGTGCCTGATGGGGGGAATGGAAGAACACAAGGAAAGGGGCGAGCAGGAGCGAGAGATGAAGTCAATAGACGCGGCGCTCTGAAGGAGGCCCAAATGGTCTACAAGAAGACTCGAATTGAAAAATGGATGAGGAACCAGGGAGAGAAATTGAAGGAACTGTCAGGTTCAGTGAATAAGCCTGAGGATATGGGGAGATTTCACAGCCAAAGGTGTTGGACAACGACCTGAAGCAGACGTCAAGGTTGGAGAAGGAAGGGTTCAATGACAATGAGGTAGAGATGCCGTATCGGCCTCCACAGTCCCCAGACCTCAACCCAATTAAACAAGTGTGAGTATAGTGGAAGAAAAAGCTGTATTCGTATCCAAGTCAGTTAACATCAGGAACGTGTAGGAGACTTGAGATCAGATTTTGGCTGAGACCTGCTGGAATCTGATTCAGAGCCCGGAAGGATTCAGTCAGAGCTGAAAGTCAAAGGTGGATTTACAAAATAATAAAATAATAGCAATACAGTAACAATGCAATTACATGACAGAATCTGCAAAACTAGGTCTATGCTAAATAGGTGCAAGTCAAAAATGGGAATGAGAGCCAAGATGATTGTCTATTAAATGATCGTAGCCTCATGTACAAAGCTGCCAAGGATGGTGACAAATGAAGCCCGAAAGTCAAAAGGTCAAACATTGTTACCATGTTGATTGCATGCACCTCTAGGCCTGTGTAAAATGGTGGACAAATCTTTGAACATAATAGGACATTTAATGCATTTTGGACTACACCCAAGGAGGCTCAGACTGGCCCACAGGGGAACAAGGGACTTCCACAATGGGCCCCGGAGTGTGGAAAACTTGGAGTTTCTTTTAAACTACAAATACAGAAAGGAAGAGAGAAAGAGGCAAAGTATAAGAGGCATTTATAGTAGCTGTAGACTGGGCCCCCAGAATCAAGTCCACTAGTGGCACCCAGAATCAACTCCACTGGTGGATCCCAAGAATCAACTCCACTGGTGAGCCCCAGGAATCAGCTCCACTGGTGGGCACCAAGAATCAACTCTACTGCTGGGCCCAAAGAATCAATTCTGCTGGTGGACCACAGGAATCAACTCCACTGGTGGCTCCAAGAATCAACCCCACTGGTGGCCCCACGAATCAGCTCCACTGGTGGGAAACAAGAATCAACCCCCACTGGTGGCCCCAAGAATAAACTCCACTGGTGGCTCCAAGAATCAACTCCACTGGTGGCTCCAAGAATCAACTCCACTGGTGGACCCCAAGAATCATCTCCATGTGTTCTGAATGAGCCCCCAAAATCACCTCCCCTGGTTCGGGTGGGCTCCAAGAATTACCTTTCCACCGCTGTGGCCCCCAAGTTCAACTCCACTGATGGACCCCAAGAATCCTCTCCAGCTGAATGAGCCCGCAATGAACACCCTACACAGGAGGCCCCAATAATCAGCGTCCACTGGGTGCTCCAAGAATAAAACTCCACTGATGGTTGTCCAAAGAATCATCTCCACTGAAGGAGTCCCCAAGAATCACTCCACTGGTGCTCCAAGAATCACCTCCACTGGTGGCTCTAAAGAATCACCTCTCACTGTGGCCCCAAGAATCACCTCCACTGAGGTCCCCAATCAACTCCACTGGAGGGACCCCAAGAATCAACTTCATTGGTGAGAACCCAAGAATTAACTCCAATGGTGCTCCAAGTATCAACTCCACGGGAGGGCCCCAAGAATCAACTCCATTGGTGGAACCCAAGAATCATCTCCACTGGTGGGCTCCAAAACTCAACTCCACTGAGAGCTTCAAGACTCAATTCCACTAGTGGGCCTAGGTAACCCCCTGTCCACACTTGCAACCCAAGATATCACATATCCACCATTTAGATAACCATTATAAAGGTATCCGAGATAAATACCGCAGCATAGCCCCCACGGCCCTATAAAGATCAACAGAGCAAGCATAGCCCTATATGGGCTACGGTGGCTTTACCTCCCGGTAGTATACACTTTTCCTATGGTCTCTCACACTTTTGAGACTCACTGGGAAAACCTACTTTGTATTGCCGGGAAATAGAACAATGTGTAATCCACATAAGACTACAATTATTCTCTGTCTTGATACATGGTATACTGACAGCTCCGATATACTCCATAATGCCAACAGCCCCTAGTAGTGCTGTGTAATGAAGAAGAATTAACATTTGCTTTGTGACTGATCAGTGTCAGGGGTAAAGTAGTTAATAGGGGGTCCTTCAGGTTCGGACTGGACCACAGGGGAAACCTGTTGGGCCCATGAGCACGAAGGACCTGGAGTTTCTTTTACATTGCATATACATTCCTGGGAGAGGAAGAAGGGCAGAGGGCAAGAGGCAAAATGCAAGAGGCAAAATGCAAGAGGCACGGACAGTAACTGTAGGGTGGACTCCCAGAATCAACTCCAATCATCTCCACTGGTAGATCCCAGGCATCCCAATCTGATACTGGGGACCTTCCCTTAATTTCTTCACTCCCGGAAACCAACAATTTAAAAAAAATATGGTGTCCGAGAACATGAAATAGATGTGTAAATGAAAATACTGGGGTTGCTTTATATATTACAATTTACCAGATTACACAATCCAAATTTTTCAAACTGCACGTTCCTTATTTCATATTGATGATATTTTTGCAGTTTTAAATTTTATTGATTGATTTTTGTAGATTCCTGAGAATGAGGCTCAATCGGATCAAGGAGCAGAAGAAGGGAAAAGCAGTGGAGGCAAGTTCAGCAAGAAATGGCGAGCCGTCATCTCCCGGACAATGAACAGGAAATCAGGGAAACTGATGATGAAGGCGATGGCTGATGAAATGGTGAGAAGGAGATGTATATGTGAATTAGTGGTGAGATAACTGCACACCCCTCAGTTGTCCTCCTCCCAGCCTTTATTTCTATAGAGAGTGACCTTACAGTTGTGACCTTCCTTAACTCTTGGTTTGTTACATAGTTACATAGTTAGTAGGTTGAAAGAAGACACATGTCCATCGAGTTCAACCAAGGGGAAAATGTGGGTGAGGGAGAGAGACAAGGACTTAAAGCCCAGGCTCTCCACTGGTTAATGCCCCGAAACCCACAAGGCAAGAACCAACCTGCTCCAGTATAGACCCTATATCTGACCCCAGAGCCGCCACCGCCAGGATCCAGAATTTTACCTAGCTACGTACGCATTAATATTCTTTTGTTCCTGGTAGGTATCTTAGCCTTTCTTTAAACTCTCTACTGTTCCTGCTGTGACCATCTCCTCAGGCTGGCTATTCCAGAGATTTACATTTGTTACAGTGAAGAACGCTATTCTCCTCTGGAGATTGAATCCCTTTTTTCTCCAGACGGAGGGAGTGCCCCATTTGTTTTTTGAGGGGGCTTTACATGAAATAATTTTTCCCCATACTTTTTGTAGGGACCATTTATTATATTTATATAAATTAATCATGTCCCCCCGAAGCCGTCTTTTCTCAGACTAAATAAGTTCAATTCTACTACCTCGCCTCAAACTAAGATGCTCCATTCCCCTTATATGTTTGGTTGCTCGTCTTTGCACTCTCTCTAGCTCTATTACATCGCTTCTATAAACTGGAGCCTAGAACTGAACAGCATTATTCTAAGTGAGGTCGCACCAATGCTTTGTACAGCGGTAGAATGACATCCTTGTCCCGCGAGTCCATGCCTCTTTAATACACGCAATATCTTACTGGCCGTAGAGGCAGCTGATTGACATTGCATTCTGTTCGGTAGTTGATGATAAACAAGAAAGCCCAGATCTTTCTCAACAAGCGAGTCTCCCAGTTTTTCTCCCCTAGGACATATGATGCCTGTATATTATTTTCTCCCGATGCAGAACCTTACATTTTTTCCACATTGAACCCATTTGCCAAGTGGATGCCCAAGCACTCAGTGTGTCCAGGTCTGCTTGCAATTTATGAGCATCTTCCATAGATTGCACTACCCTACATAGCTTGGTGTCATCTGCAAAAAAATCGAAACCGTGCTATTGATCCCTCCACTATATCGTTATAATATACATTAAATAAGAGAGGACCCAATACTGAGCCCTGCGGCGACCACTCAAAACCGGGGACCACTCAGAGTAGGATTCATTTACCATCACTCTCTGAGTACGATCCATTTACCACCACTCTCTGAGTACGATCCAGCAGCCAGTTTTTAATCCAATTACACACTGTTATCTCTAACCCAATGGATTCTAGTTTACCTAACAAACGCTTATGCGGGACAGTGTCAAACACCTTTGCAAAGTCTAAAAACACAATATCCACAGCTGCCCCGCTATCCAGACTTCTACTCACCTCTTCATAAAAAGAATCAGATTGGTCTGACAGCTTCTGTCCTTAGTAAATCCATGCTGGCAATCACTAATAATATTGTGTTTGTCAACATACTCCTGTATATAGTCCCTCATGAGCCCTTCAAACATTTTTCCCACAACAGATGTTAAACTTACTGGTCTATAATTACCTGGGCAAGACTTAGAACCTTTTTTGAAGATGGGAACTACATTTGCCTTGCGCCAGTCTCCTGGCACTATACCAGTCACCAGGGAATCTCTAAATATCATGTACAGGGGCACACTGATAACCGAGCTGAGCTCTTTAAGAACTCTTGGGTGAATGCCATCAGGGCCTGGAGCCTTGTTCACATTCAGTTTATTTAACTTGGCTTTGACTTTTTCTACACTGAGCCAATTAATTATAGCAGATGATGTATTAACAGTACTGGCACCACCTAGATCTGCACTTGGCCCACCCCCCTCAACTACTATCTCCTTGATAGTATATACTGAGCTGAAGAACCTATTTAGTACCTCTGCTTTCTCTTGGTCACCAGTGACCAGCTCCCCATCACAGGTTTTTAAGGGTCCTACTTGCTCTGACTTTGGCTTTTTGGCATTTATATGCTTAAAGAATTTCTTGGGGTTAGTCTTGCTATCCTTGGCCACTTGCCTTTCATTTTGAATTTTAGCTGCTTTTATCACTTTTTTACAGATTTTATTAAGCTCTTTGTAATTTTCAAAGGCTGATGCCGAGCCCTCTGACTTATATTTTTTAAAGGCCCTTTTTTTTATTGTTTATTGCCCTCTTAACAGAAGGTAGAAGCCATGTTGGTTTTAGTTTTAGTCGCCTATACTTGTTACCCATATAGGAATTATTTTGCAATAAATTTCCCCAAAGTATATTTAAAGCTCCTCCATTTGGCTTCTATATCACTATTTGCTAATAGCTGCTCCCAGTCTAGGTCCTGTATTGCGTCCCTCAATAAGCAAAATTTGGCCCTTTTAAAATTAAATGTTTTTACTTTCCCGCTCTGTTTTTCTTTTTTCCAGTTTACGCTAAAATAAATTATATTGTGGTCACTGTTACCTAGATTTTCAGAAACCGTGACCGTTCCGACAAGTTCTGCTTTGTTAGAAATGACCAGATCCAACAGAGCATCACTTCTAGTTGGTTCCTCCACAAACTGCCCATAAAATTATCCTCTAACAGATTGAGGAACTTCCTTCCTTTTTCAGTCGATGCAGAACCGTGACCCCAGTCAATGCCTGGGAAATTGAAGTCACCCATTATTATCACTGTACCTGCCTGAGTTGCCCGCACCATTTGATTATGCATCTGTTCTTCTATCTCCTCAGTGATGTTCGGGGGTCTATAGATTACACCAAAAATAATATTTTCTGCATTAATCCCACCTTGTATTTCCACCCACAATGTTTCCACATCATTAGCTACTCCGCCCTGTATTACCTCTTTCACATTTGCCTTCATATCACTCCTTACATATAAACACACTCCTCCTCCCCTCCTGTTCGCTCTGTCTTTCCTAAATAGATTAAAACCTTGAAGGTTGACCACCCAATCATGCGAGGAGTCCAGCCATGTTTCAGCAATACCTACCACATCAATCAGCTCCTCTACAACTAGCGCCTCAAGTTCCCCTATTTTGGTAGCAAGACTTCTAGCATTTGTGAATAGACATTTTAAGTTCCCTTCCAGTTTTACACTTTCCGTCAATGGTTTGGGATTGTATCTAACATGTTCATTAGACATCATGGGATCATACATTACCCGATCAGTAGACAGCATGGGATTAAACGTTACCTGTTCAGATGGCGGTTTTCGATTAAACATCTCTCCTTCGGTAGATGGCATGGGATTATACATTACCCTTTCAGATGATGGCATGGGATTATACATTATACCTTTATTAGACAGCATGTGATTATTAATTATACAGTTAGTAGATGGCATGAGATTACATGAGATATTGTGGGTACCTATATCTTCAATGCTGGTTTGCAACACATGGATCTCCTTATCCACTGGTCTTCTCCACCTCCCCCATTCCACTTCTCCACCCGCCGATATAGTCTGCCCACTCTCTAACCTATCTACCCCTTCATTTTCTATATTGTCCTCCCTCCTCATCCCTAGTTAAATACTCCCGCACCCCTTCTAGAATTCTTTCCCCGCACAGCAGACCCCCTTCCATTCAGGTGCAATTTATCTGTAGAAAACAGATTGTACCCCAATGAAAATCAGCCCAGTGCTCTAAGAACCCAAACCCCTCTGTCCTACACCAAGACTTCAGCCATGCATTTAACTCCCTGAGCTCCCGTTGTCTTTCCTGAGTAGCGCATGGCACCGGCAGTATTCCGGAGAACACAACCTTGGAGGTCCTTCCCTTCAGCTTTGAGCCTAGTTCGTTAAAATTATTCTTTAGGAGCCTCCACCTACCGTGTATTCTGTCATTGGTTCCAACATGGACCACAACAGCTGGGTCATCGCCAGCCCCTCCCAGTAATTTATCCACCCGGTCCACCACATGCCGAACCCTGGCCCCAGGGAGACAGCAAACCATTCGGTTGAGGCGGTCCTGGCGACAAATTATTCTATCCGTCTTCCTGATTATAGAATCCCCTACAACTACTAACTGTCTTTTCTTACCTGCATTCCCAACCCCCCTACTACTAGATGGGCTGCTCTTCCGGCTGCTAGGAAGAGCAGTGTCCACTAGGGCTGCCATTTCTGAGACTGATTCCCCAGCATTGTCACCCAACTTGGCAATTTTGCTAGGAATCTCAGGAGGAGAAGCGGCCTTCCTTTTTCTGGTACCCCTAGAGCTCCCCCTGTCTACATTAACCCAGCTACACGGCTCCTCCTGCTGATCCAATGCTCCACCCTCCACATTTAGCCCACTAACTGTTTGCCCAAGAGTAGCAAACTCTTCTCTTCCTTGTCAATCGCCCTCAGTGTCGCATTTTGCTCCTCTAGGTCTAAAATGCGAGCTACCAGAGTAGCAACATGCTCACATCTGCTACAGCGGTATTCACCCTGGACCTCTTGCTCCAATAGTGCATACATATGGCAGATTGTGCACTGCTGGAAGTTGCCAGTGAAGCTGCCCATTATCCTGGTGCAACAGCAATGAAAAAAAAAAAAAAAGTTAATGAGATTTAAGTATTAAATAAGAGGTTTGTTTACTTACCAGTTTTTCTCTCCTGTTTTTAACTCCGGTTGTTTTGAACTCCGCACTCTGTTCTTTTCAAGCACTCCGTTTGAGCCAAGCAATAGAGCGTTTGTCATATCTTGTAATGAGTGGCTCAAAATGTGCAGCTTTGAAAATGAAAAAACAACCTGATTTGATGTTACTCTGTCGGGAGTTGTTCATGCTCTCTGTGTCTATTTGTGGCAGCCTAATGGCTGTGATGTGAATTGCAGCCTATTGAGAGATTTGCTAGCATGTCACAATAATGTATTGAAATCTTAAGAAATTGGAGCCCTCAGTAATATTTATGGAAAGGTAAGAGAGACACATCTTGGCCACAGAGGCGTAACTTCAAGCTCTTGGGCCCTAATGCATAAAAAGGGAAATAGGGCCCCAAAGTTACCATGTGCCATTTAAAATACTGATGTCTTCTTATGAGGCAGGAAGGCTTTTGGGCACCTTCAGACTGCAGGGCCCCGGTAGCAACTGCTACCGATGCACCCCCTGTAGCTATGCCCCTGCTTGGCCATATGTACATAGAAATTATTGACCAGTTTTGGACCAGTTTGGGTGAACCTGCTCACGCTGAAGATCAGCTACTCAAACCCAATAATCTTGTCTAGGTGGAGTTTAGGAGCTTAGCCATACATCTATACATTGAAATCATGAATAAAACACTATGCAAGGAGCTCCCCCTAGAGGTGGCTGCAGACAGACAGAATGTTACTATTTAGCTATATATCTATGTACAGGATTTGGAGCACATTATAGAGATATATTTTGCAATTCATCAGAACATTATGATTCACTTTAACCCCTCAATAACCCCCCACTGTGTTTTGGCGGCAGGCGGTGCATGTCTCCTGTCGGCAGGGAGTTTGCGGCTCCCAGCAACACAGCTGCATTAGGTCCGGAGTTGTAGTTAACAGCTCCATTCCTAGAGAAGCCTTAGAGCACAGCAGGGATTGAGGATCTAAGTCAGCCCTGGGGATCTAAAGTAGCCCCAGGACTATCTGTGTCGTAAGCCTGGCGTGTTGCCCTAGCAGCAGCCTAAGTCATAAAGTATGAATATAATAGCATATAGGAGCATGCGCATACATTACTTAGTGGAAAATAAAGTGTAAACATGGTTATACTTAAATGAGATAAAAAAAATGTAATACCAAAGAAGCGTGAAAAAAAAAAAATTAAATTACCCCCAAAAAATACTATGCATACATTACCTATTACACATATTAGGTATCCACATGACCGTAATTACCCATTGAATTAATTGAACATGTTATTTAGTGTGAAACATAAATGGTGTAAAAAATAAATCAAAATACAAATGCAGAAAAAAAAACTATTTGTGTATTTGCGCCGCAAAAGCTTTTTTTTAAAAAAAAAAAATATATACAGTAATTTATATGTATCCTCAAACTATGCCCACTCCACCCCACCCCCAAAATACAACTTCTTCCCTATAAAATGAGGTCTCATACAGAGAGGAAAAACTTAACAATCTGGGGCAGTTTCACATAGCCACAGGCAGCTTCAGACTCACGCTTCCTGTTCAGGCTGTGGGTGGGTCTATAGCAGTGATTGGCAAATGTTCTCTACTATTCCCAGCTATTCCTGTTACAGTGAGATGACTGCAGGAGATGTGAAATCTTTAGCACACAAGGCGATAGAGCTCTAAGGAGTGAAAATGTGTCTTTATCTTAAACAAACAAAGCTGCAGTCATAGAGAATATAAACAGAGCAGGGAGTGACTCACCATGGACGGACAGCCACTTCCAGACAATCAGATAACAGAGAGGAGAGAGATGGTCTGTAACCTAAGAAACTTGTGTGCACTTAGAAGAGATAAAGTCTCTCTTATGTCCTCAACAAAGCAAAATAAAAACAGCAATGTATTTAGTAAAAGTAAGAAAACCTCTTTAAGAGGTTAAGAATCTTTTACCCATGATATTGGACACCAGCTCAGCCGAGGATGTTACACAGGGAATACAGAACAAATATTTTTTTGACCATTGCTTTCATTTTCTAAGATTTAGAATTTTAGTGCCTTATTTATTTAAATGAGTTTTATACATTGTGATACATTATAAACATTGTATCCATTACTTTCTATTCTAGGGAGAACCTGGAGAACAAGGGTCCATGTCACCCATTTCACTGGATGGGAGTATGGATGGAAGTATCCCAAGAAAGTTCTCAGATCCTGAGGAAAACCAGCACACGGCGGTCAGCAGACAGACCTCGAGCGGTGGGTTCATTGCTACAATGATTTCACTCACTGTGCGGGAAAGAATAGTCTCATCCAGTATTATTATTCCCATGAAATATGCAGGAGGTATTGAATGACATGGTATTTTCCCACAGTTTCTGTTCAGGTTGTGGGTGGTTCTACAGCTCCAGGCTCCCACTTCCTGTTCAGGCTGTGGGCAGTTCTACAGCTTCAGGCTCCCACTTCCTGTTTAGGCTGATGGTGGTTCTACAGCTTTAGGCTCCCACTTCATGTTCAGGCTGTGAGTGGTTCTGCAGCTTCAGGCACCCACTTCATGTTCAGGCTGTGAGTGGTTCTGCAGCTTCAGGCTCCCACTTCATGTTCAGGCTGTGAGTGGTTCTGCAGCTTCAGGCACCCACTTCATGTTCAGGCTGTGAGTGGTTCTTCAGCTTCAGGCACCCACTTCCTGTTCAGGCTATGGAGGCTTCTACAGCTTCAGTCTCCCACTTCCTATTCAGGTTGTGGGTGGTTCTATAGCTTCAGGCTTCCTCTTCCTGTTCTTGTGACTGACATTTCAGCCCTGCTATTCCTAGCTGAGTCTGTTAGAGCAGGGGTCCTCAACTCCGGTCCTCAAGACCCACCAACAGGTCATGTTTTCTGGCTTTCCTTAGCATTGCACCGGTGATTTCATTATTGTCAGTGCATTCTGTGGGATATCCTGAAAACATGACCTGTTGGTGGGCCTTGAGGACCGGAGTTGGGGAGCCCTGTGTTAGAGAGATACTGGTAACGAAAAGACTTAAACAGCAGGACACAAGGCTACAGAGCCCCAAAGGGTTAAAGTGTGTCAGTTAGAAAGATAAAAAAGCTCCTGTGTGGTCAGGTCATTAATAGATTCATACCAAATATCTGTGGCGATTGATGCAAATATCCTAGGTGGTCTGGTTTAGTTTGGGGATTTATGACAACAGCCCCCGTGGTCTATGTGGTCTTTGATGTCTATATAATGCTCTTCAGCGATGAACAGGTTAATGACAACATCCCTGGTGGTCTAGAGTGATGAAGGAGTGGATTCCTGTCCTTCTGTATTAATATGGTCTAAAGTGCTGATACTGGAAGCACCGCTCCATGGCCAATGCTGCACCACTGACCTCCTGGATGTAAGTCTCACAGGGTCAAATTATTAAGGATTTAGGAAACTGCAAGCCCTTACTCTCACAATTCATCAAATCTACCCCAATAACGGTACCCAATAAGAGTCGTGTGGATAAGAATAGATTGTAATTCATCCATTTTTTATGATTTTGGGACTATAGACCATTCATGACTCATCGATCTCCATCCTTATGTTCCAATACAGGCAGCGAGCTGTGCAGTCCTCTGTACTGTAACAGAGACAGTGTCAATATGGAGAACCTCGCACCTCAGTATACCGGACCGTTCTGTGGGAAAGCAAAAGTCCACACAGACTTCATACCGAGCCCATACGAAAAAGATTGCCTCAAGCTCAAAGTAAGAAAACCACCTCTTACACCCAAAACTCATGATTCATATAGACTCATATACAGAAAGGTAATATAATAGCACCCAAATCATATATAGCCAGGGCCCTCTTAACAACATTAGTCCAAATGCATTACACCAAATGACGCCACCACCTTATCATCTCACCACCTACACTGGCGTAGGTCTGCAGCCTATAAAACTGATGGAAGTGGGCCCTGCCCAAATACATGACATCACACCAGACCGTGCCTCTAACCATGCTGTTACGACTAAGGGCTGAATATCTAGCCTGAAACGCGTAAACTTATATTTGCATGTTTGGATGTTTTTAACCATGCTTTTAAGGAGTTTTCAATAAAGAAGTGAACCTCGTTTTCTACGAACTCAATCCTGTGTTTTTGGGTGCTGGATTACCTTCGTTTCCAATCCAAACATGACATCACATGAGGCCGTGCCTCTAACCACCCCCCAGCACTCCCTTTTACTATTATGCCTCCTACAGTTGAAACCAGCAGTTTCCCTCCCCTCTATATAAAGCCCCATCTGCAGGTTTCTCCCCTCTATATAAAGCCCCATCTGCAGGTTTCTCCCTCCCCTCTATATAAAGCCCCATCTGCAGGTTTCTCCCTCCCCTCTATATAAAGCCCCATCTGCAGGTTTCTCCCTCCTCTCTATATAAAGCCCCATCTGCAGGTTTTTCTCCCTCTCTGACATAAAATTAGAATAAACCTTCCCCGTTTTAGGTCAATTAGAAAGCAACATTATTTCTATTCTCCAAATGCAGAATAATGAGAGGGAGAAATTTTTAAGCAATTTTTATTACTTTCTGTAAAGTCCAAAGTAAAATAAATAAAGAAAAACAGTAAAAGAAATAAAACATAATAGTCATTGCCGCATCTGTAAAAGTCCGATCTAACAATACACCACGTTCTATATTCTGCACGGTGAACGGCGTAAAGAAAAATA
This sequence comes from Phyllomedusa bahiana, assembly GCA_025379985.1. Lineage (NCBI taxonomy): Eukaryota > Metazoa > Chordata > Amphibia > Anura > Hylidae > Phyllomedusa > Phyllomedusa bahiana. The sequence goes on from JAODAL010013005.1 coordinate 23,371, forward strand.
CCCAGCTCCAAAATTGCAGGGTTGCATTTTGATCCAGGTTCTCATAGCCCTTATAGAATGCTCAAATGAAATCAACAGCAATAGGGCGGGTAATTGATATATATAGGGTATATATACCAAGAACACTATGGGTGACATGTATGAACGGGGCTGCACCTCTGGAATCTTTTCAGCCTGAAAACTAGCACTCTATTTGTAACCAGGCGCACTCCAGTATCAGGCGCATTACAGAGCGCCCGCGGCACTTTGTTATGCACCTGAGATGGGGGGGTGTGCTGGAGGCGTCTCACTACAACTGCACGAAGCTGCACATTTATAGCTTTAGTGGAGCAAATCCAGGCACAATACTGCTGGAACAGGTAGAGCACTTTAATAGTGGTTTACCTGAGCCAGAAGTGTCGCTTTGTAGCTAGAAAGCGCTAAATCTATGACCCGCAGCAGAACAGGTTTATAGATTCAAGTGCATCCTACACTACTAATGTGTGCAAAAAAGTGGCTCCTGTGCACCAAGATACATATGTCTATATGTCTCCAAACAAGCGCGTGGAGACAGATTTACCAGGTCTTGGCAAAGGTCCCTATAGTATCCTGGAAAACAGGACTGTCCCTATAGAGTCCTATAGAACATCCTATTGTGTCCCTAATGTACAGGTACCGGAGCACTTGCACCGAATAGGATGACTCTGCAGAGGAACCTGTCCCTAAATGCAAAAAAGCCCCTACTTCACCCTATAAAAAACATATAACTGTCCCAACATGTTTCTACATACCAAATGCATCATCAGGGGACTAGGGTTGGTAAGCATTCAGAAAATCTTTAGGGTAGAAGCCATTGCTGAATAGAGAGGTCAAGGAGCAGATTGTAGACACCCAGAGCATATGGCTCAGTGTGTTTTTGATGTGCCTCCAGTTTGCTCCCTGACCTCTCTATTCAGCAATGGCTTCTATCCTAAAGATTTTCTTGACACTTACCAACCCCGGTGACCTGGTGATGCATTCGGTAGTGAAGATAACATCAATTATACCGCACTGTGGTACATTTTTGGATTTTTTCCCACTCCACCTAGCTGGGGAAGGCACCGGTGCTTAGAATCAGTCAGGAACAGGGATCTGAGTTTTTTCGGGCAAGATTGGGGAACTATTTGCCCCATTTACCTAAATGCTTTGGGAGGAGGTTGGGATATATAAGAAGGGGATGGCTTGGAGTAGTCATGTGAACGTCAGTGGAAGGACCCATTGAGATGTGACTTCCTACAGAGACTTGGTGCCAGTTCTGATCCACACACAGTACAGACCAAAAGTTTGGAACACACCTTCTCATTCCAAGAGTTTTCTGTATTTTCATGACTACTTTCATGACACTGGTCTAATGTCCATTCCTCGTGTTCTTTAGCCCAAACAAGTCTAGGAAACCACTGCTAAGGAGGCAACAAGCAGAAGAGACTTGTTTGGGCTAAAGAACACAAGGAATGGACATTAGACCAGTGTCATGAAAGTAGTCATGAAATACAGAAAACTCTTGGAATGAGAAGCTGTGTCCAAACTTTTGGTCTGTACTGTACATCTACATATACTTCTAAGACAACATTGATGTGTTTTTTGGCCTCCAGGTAGGAGACATCATTGACATCATTGAGAAACCACCGGTTGGCACCTGGACAGGAATGCTGAGGAACAAGGTTGGATCATTCAAGTTCATCTACGTCGATGTTCTTCCCGAGGCGACTGAGAACCCCAAAAGAGTCAGGACTCATGGACGAAGCAAAAAATGCCAGCCTAAGAGTTTACAGGAACTGCTGGAACGCATCAACATGCAGGTCAGGCATCAACCTCCTCCGGGTGGATTTAAAGGGGTTGTCCATGTCACATATAAAATTCATATAATGCTCTAGTGACCCCGTTACAAAAGTAAAAAATAAAATATTATGCCCCCCTTCATTTCAGAGCCTGGTTCCAGCATTGGCTCTCCCCGGACACTCCGTCACTTCTGAACAGGGACATGAACACTGCAGCCGTTGATTGGGTGCAACAGTCAGGTGCTCTACTTACATCACCATTCAGAAGTGAACACCTCCTGACAGTGATGTAAGTACAGGCATGTGACCGCGGCAGCCAATCAGAGGCTGCAGCGGGGATGTGCCCATTTGGAATTGACGGCAGGTCAACAGAAGACCAGAGAGAGCCAGTGCTGGAACCAGAGATAAGGGAGCCTAAGTTTTTTTTTTTGTTTTAATAGGAGTCCCTAGAGCATTATCTAAATATTTATATGACATGAGCGACCCCTTTAAATTTGCATTCTGTTCTGAAACATGCCTCGCCTGCTTCGGGCTTACTGACTTTTACTTGGAAGAATGTTTTTTGCCTTTAGATGATTCCTATTTGGCTGAGTTTTTGCACCCATCACCTCAATTGAGTTATTATGGTGCTGCTTTATTCTACTTTATTCTATGTCTAACACCGTAATGTTGTACAGAAAGAAGAAGAAGAGTGAAGAAATCAAGAGTAGAGAGTATTTGATTGTAAACTTTCGAGAGCTATAATTCTCTTCCATGATGCTGTATGAAAAAAATGAAAATTCACAGACTTTTATACCGTACTAAACAGTGATCTCCAAAGGGTCTTAAAAACCTGCAGTATAAGCAGAGGAGTTATTTACAGCAGGTCAAGAGATAAACTGCAAACCTGTGAGGTGCGACAAGAGGAATATTATCCTTTGTTATTAGCTGTTTGCTGTCATCTGGTAATTTGTGGCCCCTATAGTCAGAAGGGTACACACATAGGGCGACATGAAGCTAGCATGGACAGAACAGGTCACACATAGGGCGACATGAAGCTAGCATGGACAGAACAGGTCACACATAGGGCGACATGAAGCTAGCATGGACAGAACAGATCACACATAGGGAGACATGAAGCTAGCATGGACAGAACAGGTCACACATAGGCGACATGAAGCTAGCATGGACAGAACAGGTCACACATAGGGAGACATGAAGCTAGCATGGACAGAACAGGTCACACATAGGGTGACATGAAGCTAGCATGGACAGAACAGGTCACACATAGGGAGACATGAAGCTAGCATGGACAGAACAGGTCACACATAGGCTAACATGAAGCTAGCATGGACAGAACAGGTCACACATAGGGAGACATGAAGCTAGCATGGACAGAACAGGTCACACATAGGGAGACATGAAGCTAGCATGGACAGAACAGATAACACATAGGGCGACATGAAGCTAGCATAGACAGAACAGGTCACACATAGGGAGACATGAAGCTAGCATAGATCAGACCAGGTCACACATAGGGAGACATGAAGCTAGCATAGATCAGACCAGGTCACACATAGGGCGACATGAAGCTAGCATAGATCAGACCAGGTCACACATAGGGAGACATGAAGCTAGCATAGATCAGACCAGGTCACACATAGGGCGACATGAAGCTAGCATGGACAGAACAGGTCACACATAGAGTGACATGAAGCTAGCATGGACAGAACAGATCACACATAGGGCGACATGAAGCTAGCATGGACAGAACAGATCACACATAGGGCGACATGAAGCTACATAGACAGAACAGGTCACACATAGGGAGACATGAAGCTAGCATGGACAGAACAGGTCACACATAGGGCGACATGAAGCTAGCATGGACAGAACAGATCACACATAGGGCGACATGAAGCTAGCATGGACAGAACAGGTCACACATAGGGCGACATGAAGCTAGCATGGACAGAACAGATCACACATAGGGAGACATGAAGCTAGCATGGACAGAACAGGTCACACATAGGGAGACATGAAGCTAGCATAGACAGAACAGGTCACACATAGGGCGACATGAAGCTAGCATAGACAGAACAGGTCACACATAGGGCGACATGAAGCTAGCATAGACAGAACAGGTCACACATAGGGAGACATGAAGCTAGCATGGACAGAACAGGTCACACATAGGGCGACATGAAGCTAGCATGGACAGAACAGGTCACACATAGGGAGACATGAAGCTAGCATAGACAGAACAGGTCACACATAGGGAGACATGAAGCTAGCATGGACAGAACAGGTCACACATAGGGAGACATGAAGCTAGCAAGGACAGAACAGATCACACATAGGGAGACATGAAGCTAGCATGGACAGAACAGATCACACATAGGGAGACATGAAGCTAGCAAGGACAGAACAGATCACACATAGGGAGACATGAAGCTAGCATGGACAGAACAGGTCACACATAGGGAGACATGAAGCTAGCATGGACAGAACAGGTCACACATAGGGAGACATGAAGCTAGCATGGACAGAACAGGTCCCAAAAGGGCGACCTGAAGGAAGCATAGACAGAACAGGTCACACATAGGGCGACATGAAGCTAGCATGGACAGAACAGTGCACACATAGGGCGACATGAAGCTAGCATGGACAGAACAGGTCACACATAGGGCGACATGAAGCTAGCATGGACAGAACAGGTCACACATAGGGAGACATGAAGCTAGCATGGACAGAACAGGTCACACATAGGGCGACATGAAGCTAGCATGGACAGAACAGGTCACACATAGGGTGACATGAAGCTAGCATGGACAGAACAGGTCACACATAGGCTAACATGAAGCTAGCATGGACAGAATGGTTCACTGTTGCCTTGCAGCACTAAGGTTCCGGGTTCAAATCCCACCGAAGACCATATCTGCAGGGCGTTTGCATGTTCTCCCCATGTTTTGTGGGTTTCCTCTGGATTCTCCGGTTTCTCCCACACTACAAAAAATACTGATCGGCTAATCTGGAATTTAGACTGGAAATTAGCCCCAATGGGGACAGGGAGCATTGTGGAAAATGACAATCTCTGTACAGCTCTATGGAACATGTTGGCGCTATACATAAATGAATATAAATACATTTTTTATTATTTTTAAAGTTTCTGAGGTCTTTTGAAGACCACTGTCTTGCATGTATTAGTATGTATACAACTCTGTGATCTGTAATTTTCTTGTATAACATCATGTCTGATGAAGAGAGCTAGTACTCTCAGAAGATCACCATCAAATATACTCAACCCTTAAAATGTATCCCCCGATTTCTTCTCGCTTCTATGCTATGACTAATGAATTATGCCCCCCACCTGTATCCTTGTCATCATTTTCATCTTATTCCCAGGAACATATTGCAACCCTCATGCTCAATGGTTATCAGACTACTGAAGACTTCAAAGACCTGAAGGAGAGTCACCTACTTGAACTGAATATAACTGACCCGCAGCACGTCGTGAAGCTCCTCACCGCCGCTGAAGTCTTGCTGGATTATGACAGTAAGGAAACTCCATGTAAATATGTAGAAACGTTCCAGTCGGGGAATGTAAGCCTCAGTTCACACCAAACTGTCCAAAAAATATCTATTGGGGACTTCAAAGAGAAATCTACATGAAGTGCTCAGATTTCTGCTTTGGATTAACACACAGATGAGCAACATTCAATTGGGCTACTTCATGTGTGGCTACCTGCCGTGGGTTCAGCATGGATTCTGCATCAGGAAGTATATTTGCATCATGGAATTCAAATCTGCAATGGAAATAATCAATGGGGGAGGGTTTCAAATTTTATTTTCAATCAAAATCTGATGCAGATTTGAAGCCGGGCACCATTGATTCTCCATAAAAATATCTGAATGGCATGTTCACATTGTGGATCAGAATCCACACGAAATTTACATCTCATTGATTTGAAAGGAAATTTGCATAAAAGCAGTGGTGTAGCTAGTGAGGGGCGGTGGTAGAGAATTCCATCCTGGGCGGCACACTTTCTAGCTCTCCTGGACCTTCGGAAGAGTTGGAAAGTCTCCCTGGCATTGTGTACGGTGCTCAGAGCCTGTACCATAAACGTATATAAATATGTGGCAGTACTTAGTAGTACTTAGCTGTACAACATCATCAAGCATTGAGAAAGGAAGGCGTACCTTCCGAAACATCGCGTCATTGCATGGCGGCACTGAGCTGCATCCCAGCATGATCGGCTCCAACAGTCTACTACGGGACTACCATTAACCTCCTAAAGGAGATGTTGTCCAGCTAAGTACTGCCACGTATTTATATGTTTTTCATTGCCTAAGGTGTTCGTCATAGAACTATGTCTTTTATACACCTATTCATAAAGATGAAGTAAAGATATATGTTTAGTCCAAACAGCCTTCGTGTACGTTTATGGTTTATATAGGGGAGTCTAAGCAAGGTACTCCCAACAGCTGGGACAACTACGTGTGCACTACCAATATACGGCATTTCATAGTTTCATAGTTTGTAAGGCTAAAAAAAGACAAGACGTCCATCCAGTTCAGCCTGTTGTGCTAAGGTGTTGATCCAGAGGAAGGCAAAAACCCCCAATGAGGTAGAAGCCAATTGTCCTCATTTTAGGGAAAAATTCCTTCCTGACTCCAATCTGGCAATCAGAAAAATCCCTGCATCAATGACCCCTCTCCTGAATCCTAGTCACTGTAACTTGTTATATTATTACGCTGTTCTGCACCCAAACCCTTGTTGAACTCGGTTATTGAATTCACCATGACCAGTCCCTCTGGCAGAGAATTCCATAGTCTCACTGCTCTTACAGTAAAGAATCCCTTTCTATGTTTATGTAGAAACTTTCGTTCCTCAAGACGTAGAGGATGCCCCCTTGTTCTAGATACAGCCCTGTGTATAAATAAATCTTGGGAGAGATCTCTATATTGACCTTTGATGTATTTAAACATATTTATTATGTCCCCCGAAGCCTTCTATTCTCTAAACTAAATAACCCAAATCTTGCTAATCTTTCTGTGTACTGTAGTCACCCAGTCCTTTATTATTTTTGTTGCTGCCTTTGTACCTGTTCAAGCTCTACAATGTCTTTCCTGTGCACTGGTGCCCAAAACTGTACACAATATTCCATGTGTGGTCTAACCAGTGACTTGTATAATGGGAGAATAATGTTCTCATCATGTGCCTCTATGCCCCTTTTAATGCACCCCATGATCCTATTTGCTTTGGCTGCTGCTGCCTGACACTGGCTGCTACAATTAAGTTTACTGTCCACCAGGATTCCCAAGTCCTTCTCCATGTCACTTTTACCCAGTGTTTTTCCATTTAACATGTAATCATGTAATGGATTTCTCTTCCCCATGTGCATAACCTTGCATTTATCAGTGTTAAACCTCATCTGCCATTTCCCTGCCCAGGCCTCCAACTTATCCAGATCCCTTTGTAATAACATATTATCCTCTATTGTGTTGATTACTTTACAGAGCTTAGTATCGTCTGCATTGTTTGCAATAGTTGAACAGAGCCTGTACCGTCTGCAGCTGGAACCAGCTGGCATCCCACTCACCACCAATCCCAGCCATTTTACACAGCCATAAAATTATTATGTTATTTTATCCAAACAGCGAACACCAAAAAATATATATTTTATATATATTGTGAAAAGACACTGTGCCGTGGTTGGTACCCGCATTATCCACCAATTGTGGCATTCACTTTACTTGCCGTGAAAACCAAACAAAAAAAGTCTTTATTTCAGCAGACAAAATTTACAGTACATGTGGGACCAACCAGAGAAAGTTGCAATCGCAGACCATATAGCAGGCATCCTCAAACTGCAGCCCTCCAGCTGTTGGGAACCTACAACTCTCATCAAGCATTTATATAATCTATAACAGAAGGAATGATGGGAGTTATAGTTTCCCCAACAGCTGGAGGGCCGCAATTTGAGGAGCCTGGCATTAAAAATAGCAATGAACTAAAACCGCATCAGCTAGTTCAACTTCAAAGGGATTTGAGTTTTTTTGGTTTTCCCTAATACCCTTTTTAAAAATTTTGTATTTCATTTTTAATTACCCCCCCCAAAAGCCTTCTTCCTAAAAAAATCCCCAAAATCCAATCCGATTATACCCATTTTTTTTATTTTTTTCCCCGGACCCAAAATTAAATTTTTTTTTTGGGCACTGTCCCCCGTACCAAAATACCCCCATTGTGGTTCCATGCTGAAAAAAAAAAATTTCCTTTATTTTCCCCACCCCTTTTAAAAATGACCCCATAAATTATTTTTTTTTTCGCGGCCCTAACGGCTCTAAAAAATTTAATTTTGTAAATTTCCCAATCCCTTCTCCATTATTTTAAAACCCAGGGGGTTTTTTTCATGTTCAAATGGACCCCCTGGGATCCTTTGGCTTATCATTTTAAACCTCATCTTCCTTTTTTCCTCCCGGGGTTTTTTTCCAGATCCCTTTTGTAATAAAAAATTCTTTGGGTTTGTTTTTAAAACATATTTTAAATTTTTTAAAATTAACGGTTCCCCACTGGAAACGCACCCACAAACCCAAACCCCCTTTTCCCCCATAAAATTATTTTTATTTTACCCAAACGGGGAACCCAAAAAATAATATTTTTTTTTTTTTTTTTTGTTTTTTTTTTTTTTTATTTTTTATGTGTTTTTTTTTTTAAAATTTTTTTTTTTTCTTTTTTTATTTTTTTTTTTTGTTTAATTTTTTTAAAAATTTTAAATTTTTTTTTTTTTTTTTTTTTTTTTTTTTTTATTTTTTTTTTTTTTTTTTTTTTTTTTGCCTTTTTTTTTTTTTTTTTTTTTTTTGTTTTTATTTTTTTGGGTTTTTTTTTTTTTTTTTTTTTTTTTTTTTTTTCTTTTTTTTTATGTTTTATACATAATTTTTTTTTAATTTTTTTTTTTTTTTTTTTTTTTTATCCCAAAATATTTTTTTTTTTTTTTTTTTTTTTTTTTTTTTTTTTACTCTTTTTTTTGTGTTGGGTTTTTAAAAAAATTTTTTTTTTTGTTATTTTTTTTTTTTTTTTTTTTAAAAATTTCCCAATTTTTTAATTTTTTTTTTTTTTTAAAAAAAATAATTTTTTAAAATTTTTTTAAAATTTTAAAGTTTCCATTTTAAGTTAAAATCGATTTTTTTTAATTCAAAAAAGGGTAATTTTAAAAATTGCCCCCTTTCCCCCAACCGGTTTACAGGCCTAAATCGGGAAAAAGGGAGAGTCGCCCCCCAAAAAAAGGGAAACCCAAAGGGTACCTTTAAAGTTTAACGAACACGTAAAGGCCCCCAAAAGAGGAGAAAAAAAGGAAATTTCAGGGGATTTTTTAATGACCCATAAACCAAGGGTGAAAGACAAAAAATGGGGGGCCCAAAACCGGAAAACCAACAGGGGATTTTTTTATGCTTTTTAAAATTTTTGAAATTAGTAAATTTTTGGAAATTCTTGGGGGGGGGGCCCGGTTTTTTTAAATCTAGGTTATTTTTATATTTTATTTTGAAAATTTGTCTTTTTCCTTTGCATGTTTGAGGTTTTTTTAAATGTTTTTTTGAAAGGGGCCCCTTTCCCAGTAAAAAAGAAAAAAATTGAAAAAAAATAAAAATTCACGGGGCCCCAAAAAAGGGGAGAAATTAAGGGGGGGGGGGGGGGGAAGGGAAAAAGGGGAGAGTTAAAAGGGGGGGGGGTGGCCCCGGGCTTTTTTGCCCATACAGTTTGCTGTGTGGCTTGTGAAACTTTGAAAAACCATAATCCAACAAAAAAAAATGAAAACCCGAAACGTTAAATTTGTTCTTTTCCCAAATTCTAACAACTTAACCTTCCCAAAGGGTAACCCCAAGCAATCCAAACAGGGGGGCTAAACGGACAGTTAAAACCCTGCCGGACTTTGGGGTTTTTCTAACATCGTCGATATAGGTTTTTCCCCCTCGTTTTTCGGTTTGGGTTTTTTTTTTGTATGTTGCCTATTTAATAGCTATTTACAGGAAAGGGAAAAAGAGATTTTAAAAAAAAAAAGGGGGGAAAAAAATTTTTTTAAAAAAAAACTTTTAAATAATTAGTCTACTCTGAAGTGAGCAAACCTGACCATGTTGACTCATTCCATTCTTTCTGCTAAAAAAAGGAGTTAGGGTCTGGTAACCATAGAGACCTTTGTGTACTCGAGCAGATCCACTTTTTCAACACACTCCCCCAATATACAATTTTATCAATATTTCAACAATTTAAAATTTTTGTCCATACTTAGGCATACTATCAAACAAATTCAGAAAAATGCAAAAATTTCTTTAAAAAAAAACCCTGGGTCTCCCTTTTGTTACATTTTACAAAAAACAGCCATTTTGTTTTCCATACTGGTCTCCTCCCCTGTACTCCCCTTTTGGGCCCGAGCAGTAGGCGCAGACTTCCACGGCTTTTCGGGGTCCACCCCTTTTCTCAATATCTCATGACTAAAGGAAAATCAAAAGACCAATATATTTAGTAAAAGTCTGCAGTTACCTGTCCCTACATGTTGAAAGCTAAGCTTTGCAGTAAGAAAAGCCCTTTAAAGGGAAGGGAATGATTTATATTTAGCTATTTATGCATGTATTGTGATACCTCCCCTTCACATACAAAACCTTAAATGGGTTTTCTCCCTATAATGATTAACTTTCAACAGGTAGGGAAAGGTAAATGAAGACTTTAAATACATGGTTCTCTTGATATTGCCCTGGTCAAGATATAAGAAAGATTTTATCTGCTCTGACTGCACACAATGCTCCGGTTTCCCTCTCTTTTCCAATTCCCATTAGACAAGAGCAGGGAAATGCTTCACCATGGTCAGACGGAAGAAGAGTCTTTATCTCTAACAAGATTAGATTGTGTACCTTTGATAATTACTTGTTTACACTCCTTGGAGCTCTGTTCACTATAGATAAAATCTTCTGTACTTATGTCACAACCAATGTTTAAAAGTTAAATAAGGTTAAATTATATAACCCTAAAACCCTCCCCTAGCTTGAAGCTGACTTGCTCTGTGAAATAGGATGGTGAGAAAACCCCTTTTAAAAAGGGGAAAAAAAAATCATTAGTTCTATGATTTATACACTTGGTGGCTTTAATCCATATCGAAGGGTTTTTACTAAAAAAGATCGCTTTCAACTGTTTATTTTGATTTTGGGGGGAAAAAGAGGGATTTTTATCTGCTCGGTGCACACAGGGGTTTTCTGGGTTTCCCCTCCTGCTCTCCCCCCTTTTCTCTCTTCTTTTTCTTTTCTAAAGCATGGGTGAGTCACCAAGGTCGGCACCAGCTTGATAACAAATATCTACTCTAACAAACAAAGGAGACCAATTTCTTTTTTTACTTTGAGTTCAAGCCTTGCTGTAAGAAACATATCCGCTCCCAGTATGCAATTGAAAAAGCGTGAATACGGAGTATATCTAATCACTGCTGTAGAACCACCCCCAACCTGACCAGAAAGACAGTGACATAAACTGAAGCGGCTTATGGCCTGTCAAATACATGGTGAGACAACCCCCTTTAAATCCCCAAAAATTCTCCATTCTAAAGTTTGCGCTTCCTATCCCCACCCCAGCTGTTGATTACTCTCTCTATACCAAAGAATTGTAGGGCTGCAGCTTGCCAGTATTTTAAAGCAAGATGCTCGAAACATTCAAATTTTTGTAGTTTTTGGGGCAAGTTACTCCCCATCTATGTTCTCTATTTCCCAATTTTTCCTATGCTCATAAACCCATATCGATCTTTCGGGTCTGGCTCTGTATACAGTAAACTACCCATGTAGCATTTACTTAATAAACTGTTTAAATTTTGTATTGTTTTGTATCAAAATGATTCCCATTACTTTGGGGGTTTGATGCAAATTTGCATATTCCCCACTCCTGCCCTGCTGAAAACCTGGGCCCTTTGTATGCAGCTGCATAATAGTAAACTTTCTTGGGAGCCAAGCAACCAGAGCCCAAAACAACCAATCAAGCCAAAGCAACCAACCCAAACCTCAGCAACCAATCAGAGCTCATAGCAACCACCAATCAAGCTCATAGCAACCAACCCATCAAATCATAGCAACCAACCCCCAGAGCTTTTAAAACAATGAGAGCTTTTAAAACCAATCAGATCCCCTATCGGCCAAAACAGACTCATACAACCCGACCCAAGCAACCAATCAGAGCTAAAACTACCAATCAGAGCCCATGCACCAATCAGAGTCATAGGACCAATCAGAGGGTCTAACGACCCAAACAGAGCTCATAACAACCAATCAAGCCCTACGACCCAAACAGAGCCCCTAGCAACCAACAGAGGCCCTACGCCAATCAAGCTCATAGAAAAAAGCCCATAGCAAAACCCAATCGAGCTCTAAACAATCAGAGCCCATAGAACCCAAACAGAGCTAAAAACTACCCAAACAGACCCATACGACCAACAACTCAACATCAGAGTCCATGGAAACCAGAGCCCCAGAAACCAATCCACCATAGCGACCAATCCCACCCCATAACAACCAACAGAGCCCCTAGCAACCAAAACAAGCCCACAAAACTAATCAAGCCCAAGAACCAAACAGAACGACAGCAACTAAAACAGGCTCATAGCAACCAAGACCATAGCAACCAATCAGAGCTCATAGTAACTAATCAGAGCCCATAGCAACCAGAGTCCATAGTAACAGATCAGAGCCCATAACAACTAATTAAACTCATAAAAAAAATCCCAGCTCATAGCAACCCAATCAGGCTTTTAAAAAACCCAAACCCAGCTATAGCAACCAAACAGAGCTTTTAGAAACCAAACCAGCTCATAGCAACCAATCAAAAAAAAAAACCCCAAGCAACCAATCAGAGCTCATAACAACCAATCAGAGCCCATAGCCACCAATCAGAGGCCATAGCGACCAATCCGAGCATATAGAAACCAATCAGAGCCCATAGCAATCAGAGGCCATAGCAACCAATCAGAGCTATAGCTACCAATCAGAGCTCATAACAATCAGAGTCCATGGAAACCAGAGCTCATAGCAACCAATCAGAGCTCATAACAACCAATCAGAGCCCATAGCAACCAATCAGAGACCATACCAACCAGAGACCATAGCAACCAATCAGAGACCATAGCAACCAGAGACCATAGCAACCAATCAGAGACCATAGCAACCAATCAGAGACCATACCAACCAGAGACCATAGCAACCAATCAGAGACCATAGCGACCAGAGACCATAGCAACCAGAGCCCACAGCAACTAATCAGAGACCATAGCAACCAGAGCCCATAGCAACCAATATAGAAACCAATCTGAGCTCATAGCAACTAATCAGAGCTCATAGCAACCAGAGTCCATAGTAACAGATCAGAGCCCATAACAACTAATTAGGTCCTACCAGTGGAGCCGATTCTTGGGACTGCCAGTGGAGTTGATTATTGGGGCCCACCAGTGGAGCTGATTCTTGGATCCCACCAGTGAAGATGATTCTCGGGGACCACCAGTGGAGCTGATTCTTGGTGACCTCTAGTGCATTTAATTCTTGGGGCCACTAGTGGATGCAGTGTCAGACTGTGGTGCCTGAGTCCCACCACTGAAGCGGATTTCTGGGGCTACTGTCCTTCACTGCACATGCCTTACACTTTCTGCTTTTCTTTTTCTGTCTTTCTCCCTCGCCTGCTATGCCCAGCAGGGCCGCCAACAGAAATTTCAGGGCCCCATACAGCTGAAGCACCTGGCCCCTCCCCCCCCCCCGATCACCCCGCCCCCAGCAACCCGATCACCCTGCCCCCATCAAAAGGGGCTGGATAAGGTAGCCAGGGCGCCCTTTAGAGTAATGTACCAGGGCCCCCCTTTAGAATAAGGTAGCCAGGGGCCCCCTTTAGAATAAAGGGTAGGTTAGACAGGGCCCCTCTTTAGTAATAATATGCCAGGGCCCCTCTTTATTATAATGTAGCAGGGCCGCATCTAGATTTAAAAAAAAAAAAAATCCATTACTGGCTCCGGCTCCTGGGCGCTCCCGCCGGCTCCGTATCCCCCTGCATAGGCGGCGTGGTGAAGTGACGTCACACCCGCCTACGTCAGCATAGGGCCGGCGCCCGGCAGGCTGAAGGTATAATGCGTTCACGGGGAGATCACGGAGCGCAGAGCTAGTGGCGCTGTGCTCCGTGACCGCGCAGCCCCGGAGTCGGGACATTAGTCCCCAGTACCGGCCGGTCTCCGGGCGCTCGGGCGCAGGTCCCGGGAGTTCATGATGATGCGGCGGCCGGGCCCCGGGGAGCGACGGCACTGCCTCCGGGGCCCCCAGCAGCTCGGGCCCCACACTGTAGGCCAGGCGGAGCCTGGTTCGGCGGCTGCGCTGCCGGGCCCTGCTCTGCCGTGAGGAATAAGGGAGCCTGCTTGCAGCGGGCCCCCTTATTCCACCGGGCCCCATACGGGAGTACTGGTTGTGCCCCCTGTATGGCGGCCCTGATGCCCAGGGGCCAGTTCGGGCTTTCACCCGTTGGCCAGTCCAAGCCTGATACAGTTACATGTGAGGCCAACACCTGTACTGCTACATAGGAGTCAGAGCTACAAAAACAGTTACAATTTTGGCATCAGGCCCAGGAATTTCAACATTATTTTTGTTTGTTTTTTTTGAACAATGATAAATATTTTTGGAAACATTTGCATGCACTGGAGTAATACACAGTATATATACATACACACATATATACATCCTTTACGTTATATACATATTTTTGTTCATGTTCTTGTATACACACAACCAGTTACGGGTTCTGGCAACTTTTGTCACCATTTGTGATCCAGAATTTCTACAAGAACACAAAGTAACGGAATGACGGAGCCGCAGACGCGTTCTTTATGGCCATTTTCTTTATTCAGTCAATAAAATAGCTTTTTGTCACCGTTCGATCGTTTCAATGGTTTCAGAATTACGGCCAGTAGCAATTTTTGCAATGGGTGAATAATACATGAACGCACAGAATTGATAGTCTCACAAAGCCCTTATCCTTTCAGGTCGTGACGAGTGGACTGGGATGGTTACATCGGGAAGCATAGTCGATGCAGCGGATGATGCTTATAGTCACCTCCCACCCCTCCCCCAACCGCATGGGGGGGAGAAACCTGAACAGAAGTGCCCCATAAATGACCAACTCATGGAACTGAATACCTGAGAGAAGGAACAAAAGCAACGCGTCCCACCAGCGGGACCAACGAGTCCTATAGGTGATGGGAGGATGCCCGATTCTGAACCCTTCATCCTATAGACTATATCCAGGATTAAATGCATATAACAAACAGGCAGGGTCGATATCAGCTGAAGCTGGGGGTTAGGACAGACTTTGGGCTCAACCTCGAATTGGGATATATAGAACTACATATAGAAAATCAACTTCTGTCTTTAGGTTAAACCGGCCATAGACACCAGGCGACATCTGTCCGGATGGATATTCAGCAATAAATCCACCTCGGAAACCCACCCCCCAGATCCTGAGCTGCAGGGTGCAGTATACTCGCAGCTCTGCAGGCTCTGACCTCTCTGCAGCATCCCCTGCTTGTTCAGTATCTGCACAGAGTGATTCACATTCTGGGGATCTGGCATTGGTATACCAGGATCTGCACAGTGAGAAGTGAAAAACAAACTGCCCCCCAGCAGGACAGGGCGGCTGTATAATAACTTGCTGTTTAAAACCACATCGAGCAGAATTAGGATTTTAGCTCTGAAATATCCTGCTATCCTGGACCTCTAAAGTCTTTTTGTACATACATGACAGAAACAAAGGGCTGTTCCCACCATAGAATTTGATGAACTATTAAAAGGATACACTATTAAAGGCTCATTAATGAGGGTCCCATCGATCTCTGGAACAGGCCCCCGAAAGTATTGGCTCAGAAAAGAGATCTGGTTACACTTGACCAAGACTCTCTATTCTGTTCTATGGAAGTTCACAGTATAGAGGAGCGCTGTGTTCTCCATTCTGTTCTATTGGAGTTCCCAGTACAGGGGAGTGCTGTGTTCTCCATTCTGTTCAATGGGAGTTCCCAGTACAGGGGAGTGATGTGTTCTCTACATTCTGTTCTATGGAAGTTTTACCCGTACAGAGGAGCACTGTGTTCTCCCATTCTGTTTTTATGGAGTTCCAGTACAGATGAGCGCTGTGTTCTTTCCCTTCTCCTCTATGGGAGTTCCCAGTACAGGGAGCACCGTGTTCTCCATTCGGTTCTATGGGAGTTCCCATACAGGGGGAGCGCTGTGTTTCTACATTCTGTTCTATGGGAGTTCCCAGTACAGGGGAGCGCTGTGTTCTCTACATTCTGTTCATGGGAGTTCCCAGTACAGGGGAGCGCTGTGTTTCTCCATTCTTCTATTGGGAGTTCCCCGTACAGGGGAGCACTGTGTTTTTCCCTTCTTTTATGGAGTTCCCTAAAGGGGAGCACTGTTTCTCCATTCTTCTATGGGAGTTCCAGTACAGGGGAGCCTGTGTTTTTCCATTGGTTCTAATGGAGTCCCCGTACGGGAGCCTGTGTTCTCCATTCTCTTCTATGGGAGTTCCCAGTACAGGGAGCCGTGTTCTCCATTCTGTTCTATGGGAGTTTTCCCCCTACAGGGGAGCGCTGTTTCTCATTCCGTTCTATGGAAATTTCCCAGTACAGGGAGCGCTGTGTTCCCCATTCTGTTCTATGGGAGTTCCCCAGTACCGGGGAGCCTTTGTTCTTCCATTCTGTTCTATGGGATTCCCAGTACAGGGGGAGCACCTGTTTCTCATCTGTTCTATGGGAGTTTCCAATACAGGGAGCGCGGTGTTCCTTTTTTCTATGGGAGTTCCCCGTACAGGGGAGCGCTGTGTTCTCCTGTTCTATGGGAGTTCCCAATACAGGGGAGCGCTGTGTTCTCCATTTTGTTCTATTGGGGGTTCCCAGTACAGGGGAGCCCCTGTTTTTCTCTCATTCTGGTCTATTGGAGTTCCCCGTACAGGGGAGCGCTGTGTTCTCCCTTCTTCTTGGGAAGTTCCCAGAACAGGGGGGCGCTGTGTTCTCCATTCTTCTATTGGGGGTTTCAGTACAGGGGGGGCCTGTGTTCTCCATTCTGTTCTATTGGAGTTCCCGGTACAGGGGAAACACTGTGTTCTCCATTCTTTCTATGGGAGTTCCCAGTACAGGGGAGCCTGTGTTCTCCATTTTGTTCTATTGGTAGTCCCAGTACAAGGGAGCACTGTGTTCTCCATTTTTGTTCTATGGGTTCCCAGTACAGGGGAGCCTGTTTCTCCATTTGTTCATGGGGGTTCCCAGTACAGGGGAGGCTGTTTCTCATTCCGTTCTATGGGAGTTCCCAGTACAGGGAGCCTTTGTTTCTCCATCTGTTTTATGGGAGTTCCCAGTACAGGGGAGCACTGTATTCCTCTATTCTGTTTATGGAGTTTCCAATACAGGGTAGCGCGGTGTTCTCTATTCTATGGGAGTTCCCAGTACAGGGGAGCACTGTATTCTCTATTCTGTTCGATGGGAGTTTCCAATACAGGGGAGCGCGGTGTTCTCTATTCTATGGGAGTTCCCAGTACAGGGGAGCGCTGTGTGGAGAGTAGTACACAAGTGTGAACAGCACTATATTCTGAGCTGAGACTTTTCGGAGCCCCATCACAAGGTATGTGCAGATCCTATTGATATACCAAAGTCTATGGTGGGAATGCCCCTTCATCTGTCTATATCGTTGATATCTAGCAGGGCAGTGGTGGTCAGTTTTTGAGCACCATTTGAGTGGAAGGATACTTGGACCATGCCGGTATCAGCACATGGAGGGAGGTTTGGGGATGATAATTTTCAAGTCCTGACTGGTGTTGCTCGAATAGGTCCCTGTTCTGTTCCTCACAGGTTCGACTGACTCGGGTTCGGAAAGTCCTGATGCTGAAATTTTATCTCAAATCCATCCCGAACTATAATCATAAGCTAAGGGTTAGGCTCTTTTACATTTTTTGGGGGGCGGGATTAACATGCTAGTCTGGTGACTTCCATGTTACCCAACATTATGGTAGAGGGGACACCAAAAATGAGGGCATTCTGAGAGCAGTCCTGGATCATCAAATTAACCGCTAAAACAATCCTAACTCCAACTTAAGGGGACTGTTGTTTTTTTGGGCGCTGTTCACCAAAAATCAATTCGGGTCAACCCAAACCAAAACTTAGTTTGGTATGAACTGGACCCAAATCCAAAGTGCAACAATTAATCTCAACCTTTTAATCTTAAGAAGGGAAGCTGCCAGAGGTGTACAGCAACAGCTCTTTAACCTCTCCAAGCATGCATGGGGGACAGAGAGGAGAGGGGACTTGAAAGAAATAGCATTCGGCCGGATGCCAGTTGGTCTCTTTCTGGCACGTTGGAAGGAAACCCTTCATCGATTCACAGAACCAACGGTTGTTCTACTCATTAAAATTTGACACATTTTTGGAAAAACAATTGATTGAAATAATTTTGTGTTTAAAAACTTAATTAAAAAAATTGGTAGAATAATATTGCATAATAATGTTACATGGAAAAATCTTGTTAATTATTTTTATTACGATTAACTCTAAACTGGGACAGATTCTGTAGGATGTCCACTATGGTACCATCACATGTACTATGGGCCTATGAGAAGCTTAACTACACAACCCAGCAAATATAGTGGCCTATATGAGATCAAGCTGGGGAGATCTGCTCTGTAGGGGACAGTGGTGGTAATATACTGCCAGCATGTGCCATATTCTATATGACCTTCTCCCTCGTCTGACTGTAGAAGAGATACACTATAATAACAGCTCCTTTTAGGAGCCTATGGGTTAGGAACGCGCTTGATGGCCAGGCGTCCGCAGCAATTTTACACACTTTATGTAAGCACAGTTGCATTGAAGGCCAAGTCTTTTAGGAAACATGTCACAGACAGACCCCTTTCTAATTTAGAGTGCAAGAGGACTCCTAAAAACTACCAAACGGCTGATTTGGGAGGTCGGAAATAGCAGTACCCAGCACATTTGAATACATTTACGATTTTATAGCCAGAAGCACAACAGAAGTCACTGGAGAGATCGGCCTGTGCACCACCACCTTTTCCATCTGCGCTGAATCCCATTTCCTCCAATGGGAATGCCTCTATATAAAGACACTTATACAGGCAAGATTAAAGTTGATGAATAAGGACAATTTTAACCAAAAATGTTGGTTTGTCAAGTTAAATTTAACAATAGAAATTTTAGCCGATTCCAGAGCATCTTCTGATCGGTTAATGAAGTCCGGCAATGTATGAAATGCTCAGTTGAGTCACAAACCACTAAAGGAGTGTTCTCACCATAAACTTTGGATAGAGTTAGGATATGCCATCAAAGTAGGACAGGTGCAGATTCAAGAAGTAGGACCCACACCCATCTCAGGAATGGGCACCTGAACGTGTTGGCTCAAAATAGAGAGCCTGTCACGTTTACACACGACTGTCCATTCTGTTCAAAGGAAGGAGTACAACCATAACACACCACTCCCCAGTTCTGAGAACTCCCATAGAACAGAATGGAGAACACAGCACTCCCTGTACTGGTAACTCCCATATAACAGAAAGGAGAACACAGCGCTCCCCTGTACTGGGAACTGCCATAGAAGAGAATGGAGAACACAGCGCTTCCCTGTACTGGGAACTCCCATAGAACAGAATGGAGAACACAGCGCTCCCCTGTACTGGAACTCCCATAGAACAGACTGGAGAACAGCGCTCCCCTGTACTGGAACTCCCATAGAACAGAATGGAGAACACAGCGCTCCCCTGTACTGGAAATGCCATAGAAGAGAATGGAGAACACAGCGCTCCCCTGTACTGGGAACTCCCATAGAACAAAAGGAGAACACAAGCCTTCCCTGTTACTGGGTAAGTCCCAATAGAACAGATGGAGAACAACAGCGCTCCCTGATCTGAGGAACGCCATAGAATAGAATGGAGAACACAGCGCTCCCCGTACTGGAACTGCAAAAGTAAAGAATTGAGAAACAGCGCTCCCCTGAAACGGGGAAATTTCCCCAATAAACAAAAGGGGAAAAACAAGCGCTCCCTGTACTGGGAACTCCCATAAACAAAATGGAGAAAAAGCACTCCCCTTTATTGGGAATCCCATAAAGGAAAGGGAGAGTCTTTGTGAAAGTACAACTGGCTCCTATTTCCAACCCAAGGGGCTATATTTTACTATTTGCCATAGGAAACTTAAACTCTATCAGTTCTCAATCTAAAAGCACTAAAACTTAACTTTATTATATATATAATAACACTTAACCCCGATACCACTATTTTAAAAACCATTTTAACCTTTCAAATTTTTCCCCTTTTTAATTGTGAAGGAATAACTCCTTTTCTATATCAAGTTGGTAGAAAACCCCCGTTTAACAGGGGGAAACCCCAATATAATTTTGTGATTGCTAACTCCCAAAAAGGAATCCAAAAATTTCTTGGGGGTCATCCCTATTTTGAGGGGCAGAAGCTATAAGGGTTTTTTAGACCTCTGCCGGAACCGTAGATAGATTAATGAAATCACATTTTAAAATGTATCTTTCAATTTGCCTTTCATTGTGAGAAAATTTTTAATTTGTGTACAGTTTATTTGTTTTTGTTTTTAATCTTGTGGTTTTTTTTTGTGTTTTTTTGGTTCTTTCAGGAAGAAAAAGTAGTGGGTATGATGAATTCTGGGGGCAATTGGCGAGCACCTGAATAGGGTGTGTACCTAAGATGATATAAAAGGAAATGAGCTAGACCCCATGGGACCTCTATCCCCTGATCAAGCCATTTAGTTGGTGAAACATGTTGGGGAGGTCAGGCATAACATTTTAATTTGTGATTTTCTACCTCTTTTCACTGTGTTACCTGCTGCAGAGGGTCTCACAAGTTAACCTTATATGCTTCATGCCCATCAGTATAGGGATGACTGCCCAAGTAAGATGTCATGGATTCCTTTTTGTAGTTAGCAAATCACTGTATATATAGGGTTTCCCTGCTGATGTAATAGGTGCTGTTCTACCAGACTTGATAATAGAAAAGGAGTTATTCCTTCACAATTAGAAAGGGACAAATTGAGAGTTTAGAAATCAGGTTTTTAAAATAGTGTGTATCGAGCTTAAGTGTTTTATTTTATTTATATATATATATATATAATATATATATATATATATATATATATATATATATATATATATATATATATATATATATATATGTTAAGTTTTAGTGCTTTATAGATTGAGAACTGATAGCGTTTAAGTTTGCCTATGGCAAAATAGTAAATATAGTTATTAAAAGTCACTATTTGTTCTCTTGTTAGATTCCCATTTTTTTTTTTAAGACTATTTAACTCAGAGGTGGGACCCACACCGGTCAGGTTTTGATGGAAGATCACATTGATATGCCATCAACGTCTATGGTGCAAACACCCCTTTAATAGATTGGTTGGGAAAATAATTCCATAATACATTTCCAGAAAGACAGTACGTCCGGAGTTGAGGATCACGGATGGCCAGTCTGAGTTGTATCGACCACTATAAATGTTCACCAATCGTTGATCCATCAGCCTACTCCTATATCATGTGTACGGCCATCTTTAGATTACGTAAAAACCCTAAAGTCAAGACCCTGAATCCTGGTTCCCAGATTGGCCAGCTATGTCGTCAATTGTCTATGGCGCTCCCTATACACTTATGGAAAGTTCTTCCGAATGACAGATGGGCATTAGCAATGAGATTAAACACTTAGTAGGACTTCCAGAATTGAGCAAGTCAATTCCAAGGATTAATAGAGGAAGACGAGTCATTGAAGACGAGAAGGACTTTTTCCTCTTGAATGGGACAATAGGACTCCGCCTCATAGGAATCTTTGCCTTCCTCTGGATCAACACTGTAGGGTTCTAGGTTGGACTCGATGGACCTGGGTCTTTTTCCAGCCTTATCTACTATGTTACTATGGATGGTTCATCTCCAACCAGGACCGTGATGCTAGTGGCCAATGCCTGGTCACGGAGGAACATTTGGAAATATACCCGATGGTCCTGTATGTTCATACTTGAAGATACTCTGAAGACCAGGAGATGGCTTCAAGGTCGAATAGCCACTCCATTTACCGGGAGAACATGTAACTCTCCCGAAACGTAAAATCAGATTTTCTTTTTTTTTTCTTTTTTCAGTCAAAGGGGAAATCAATAGGCAAGCAACACAATTTTAAAATACTCTTCCGCTGTCCATAAAATCTACGAGAAGGACTTTTTCCTCTTCTGTGGGACAATTGGACTCTGCCTCATAGGAATCTTTGCCTTCCTCTGGATCAACACTGTAGGGTTCTAAGTTGGACTCGATGGACCTGGGTCTTTTTCCAGCCTCATCTACTACGTTACTATGGATGGTTCATCTCCAACCAGGACCTTGATGCTAGTGGCCAATGCCATCTTATCCCTTGCTTTGCCTGGTCATAAAGTAACATTTGGAAATATACCCGAAAGTCCTGTACGTTCATCTTTGAAGATACTCTGAAGACCAGGAGACGGCTTCAAGGTCAAATATCCACTCCGATTACCGGGAGAACAGGTAACTCTCCCAAAACGTAAAATCTGATTTTATTTTTTCTTTCTTTTTTCAGTCAAAGGGGAAATCAATAGGCAAGCAACACAATTTTAAAATACTCTTCCGCTGTCCATAAAATCTACTCTACTGGGAGTATAAAAAGGGGAAAATTAAATAGGAAAAAGAAAATGTATAAAACAAATAAATTATTTAAAAAAAAGAAAAAAAAATCTTTCATTCTTTTAACACTCTATACAGTCATAAAAGAGGAATCGTAGAGCAGCAGCAATAAATTTTTTGCACTTCAGAAGACGTTTCCGAAATGCCCTCAAAATTACTGGAGAAAAAAAAAATGAAATTAAAAAAAAAAAAAAAAATCGAGACATATGGCAGCTCCTACTGAGCCTCCTAACTATCCTTATGTAAATTGCAAGACCACAAAATCTACAGCTGGAGAATGAATGAGCTGGATATGGATAGGAATGAGCTCACAGCACATGAACAAACAACTACGTCATGACGAGTCGTTTGGGGAGGGGAGGGGGAGGGTTGTGCGCTAGGACTACAACTTTGGAGAGTCAAAGAATACAGGTCATCTGTTTGTTTTGTTTTTTTTGGGGGGGGGGAGGGGGGAGTCTTGGAACTGAATCAAAAGTCGTCCATGGAGTCAGAATGACTTATTCACACGTCGCCTTCCGGGAAGAAGTGCAGTCAGATTTCGGCTTTACCAGAAGCTTCATCCTTCCAGTCTTCGGCATGGCAAATCAAATAAAAAGCAATGCATATTTTTCGGTAAGGTGCCAATCACGTGACACATAGTTGCCCCTTATAGACTGACCCCATTAAAGGTCCTGCTTTGTCCAGATAGAGATTGTCCGCTGGTCGTCCAGGGGGATGCATAATATGATTGTAGTTTACAGTTTGAAGAACCAGCTCCCATAGCGGAGACGCGACACCATCCTACAGCCCGGAGAGGCCGGCTCCCTACCCCTTGGCGCTCACAGGTCAGGTCATTGGCGTGTCTCACTAGCACCTGAAGTCTTTTTGTTTTGTATTTATTCTTCTTGTCCCAGACGAAAAGATGAATCTCCCTCATCACAAGACGTCACCTTCATAATTAACACAAGCAAATACTAAAGAAAAATGGCGTAGAGGGCCGGCTGGCACCTTCCCGTCGCTCCATGGATTTGTCACGTTATCGTCTTTTCAGTGAGAAATCTTCCATAGGATCTACTTCTCTGTTTCCTGCTTTCCATCTGATTCTTTGGGGATCTGAACAGCCATTTCCAGGGCATTGGGATCCGTGTGGACATCTGAGGCCGGGGGCTTTATAGGGGGGTCAGTAGGCATCAATGGAACAGAAGCCACCTAAGAAAATGAGAGCAAAGATACCGGTACAGATCAATACATACAAGAGAGGATGTATGAACATTTATAATGATCCCCAGGTTATACCAGCATGCTCCATATCACTATATACAGGAGATCCCCAGGTTATACCAGCATACTCCATATCCTAAAATACAGGAGATTCCAGTTATACAGCATGCTCCATAATCACTATTTACAGGAGATCCCCAGGTTTATACCAGCATGCTCCATATCACTATATACAGGAGATCCCCGGTTATACCAGCATGCCTCCATTCACTGATATACAGGAGACTCCCCAGTTATAACAGCATACTCCATAATCATATATACTGGTGTCCCCAGGTTAACACCAGCATGCTCCATATACTATATAAAGGAGAATCCCAGGTTATACCTGCCCAATAAGTCCATTTATTATATAGTGGGGATCCCCGGTTATACCTGGCATGTCATTCCCTATATACAGGTTTTCCCCAGGTCTTTACCAGCAATGCTCCATATCACTATATACAGGAGATCTCCAGGTTATACCAGCATGCTCCTTATACTAATACAGGAGGATCTCCAGATTATACCAGCATGCTCCATATCACTATATACAGGAGATTTCCCCAGAGTTATTGCAGCATGCTCATATCACTTTTATACAGGAGAGGCCAGGTTTTAGCAGCATGCTCCTTATCATATATACAGGAGAGCCCAGGTTATGACCAGCATTGCTCCATATCACTTATACAGGAGATCCCGGTTATAACTGGCATGCGCCATGTCACTATATACAGGAGAGGCAGGTTATACCAGCATGCTCCATATCACTATGATACGGAGGTCCCCAGGTTATACCAGCTTGCTCCATATCACTATATAACAGGAGATCCCACGGTTATACCAGCAGCTCCATGTCACTATATACAGGTGATTCCCCAGGTTATACAGCATGCTCCCTATCTCTATATAACAGGAGCGGCCCAGGTTATTCCAGATGCTCCATATTTCACTATTCAGGAGAGGTCAGGTTATAACCAGCATGTCCATATCACTATATACAGAGAGGCCCAGGTTATACCAGCATGCTCCATATCACTATATACAGAGAGGCCCAGGTTATACCAGCATGCTCCATATCACTATATACAGGAGATGTATACCTTATACCAGCTGTACATATACAATTATATAACATACGGTGGAGGTGATTGTATTACACGGCCCCTCTCAGACCCCTTATACTTGGTGCTCAGTATGTGGTACATGATAGTTGTGCACTACACTTGCCTTGTGGCGTCAATAGTTTATATGAACACTTACAGAATCTCGCTGTGTGCTGCTGTTTTCTTGTTCATTCTGTCCCGGAAGACTGAGCGGCTCCTGAAGGATCCCTCTTCGGTCCAGCACGCTGCAGAGAGAGGGGCTGGGGGGTTTAAGCCTCAGGATTCGTTACAGAAACAATGTTTTATGTTACGGGAAAGGTTGGCAGATAAAAAGCCGTAAACCCTTTTTCGCCATTGTGATCACCAGTCCCTGGATTCGAGCACTGCTCCTCGCCATTCCTGGCACACAAGACCTGAACATTGATTGGAAATGTAGGTGATGCATAAGTGGCGTGTCGGGGGAGGGGGGTGTGCAGGTATTGTGTATGTAAAGGGGGGGAGGCCGGGTAACAGCAGTGATGTGACTGCCCCTTTTTACAAACCCACATCGTCCGTCACCCCTTTTGAAGCTTAGTGTCAAGGCAATCAAACGCCCATTGACATCAAAAATCATTTATGCCCATTCACTCCTATGGGAAGGAGTTACACAGCTTTTTGCAAAAGGGATGTTCCCACCATAAACTTTGATAACATATCGATAACCTGTTCCATCAAGGTCCGATAGGTTTAGGCCTCAGAGGTGGGAGCTGCACCTATCTCAGGAACAGAGCCCCCAACAAGTGAAACGGCCCCCTGTTGGGAACCCCTAGAACAAAGGAGGAAAACAGCCCCCCTGTACTGGGAAATCCCATAGAACAGAATGGAGAAAACAGTGCTCCCCTGTATGGAACTCCCATAGAACAGAAAGGGGAGAACACAGGCTCCCCGTACTTTGGGAAATCCCAAAAAGGGAATGGGAAAACACAGTGCTCCCCCGTCCTGGGAAAATCCCATAGAACGGAATGGAGAAAAACAGCCCCCCTTATGGGAAATCCCCTAGAAAAAGAATGGAGAACACAGCGCTCCCCTGTATTGGAATCCATGAAAAAAATGGAGAAACAAGCGCTCCCTGTTGGGGAAATCCCTTAGAAATGGGGAGAACACAGGCTCCCCCGTACGGGAACTCCATAGAACAAAAGGGAAAACACAGCGCTTCCCTGTACTGGGGTATCCCATGAACAGAATGGAGAACACAGGCTCCCTGTATGGGAAAACCCCAAAAACGAAGGAGAACACAGCGCTCCCCTTATGGGAACCCCATAAAAGAATAGTGGGAACATTCCCAGAAAGGGATGGGGATATTGGGGGGGTGCAAAGGGCCCCTTAACCCCTTTAAAAAAACTCCAAAACACACAACTCAGGGGATATGGGGAAAAAATCCACAGTTAAAAAAAAAAAAAAAAAACAATCAAAATTTTTGTTATCCCAAACAAATTTTTTTGTACATTAAACCCGCGAGCAGGAGCCCGGGCCTTTAAAGGAATCCTACTAAAGGGGGGGCGTTCCCACTGCACAGGACAGGGTTTTCCGCCCGGTATTTGTCCTTTTTGGGGCCCTTTCCCCCCAGCCCGGGGGGGGGGGGGGGGGGGTTTTTTCCCCAATGAGCCCCCCTCCCCCTCCCCCCCGAGAAGCACCCTTTTTCCCCTCGGGGAAAAACCCGGAAAAGGAAATTTGCTTCTACAAAATTTTTTTACCGCCGGCGGCCCAAAACCCGTCCCGGGCAAAAAAAGGGAGTGGGGACAGTGGGGAATGGGGGGCGCACGGGTTTTCCCCTAGAGCACAAAAATTTTGCTCATTTTCCCGGGGCCCGGTTTTTTTTGGGGTCGGGAAAAACCGCAAACCGACTGAAAAAAAACGGGCCGAAAAACCCCGGAGGGGGACATTGGCCCCAAAGTTACAGAACAAGAGGACAATCCAATAAAGACTAAATAATGGAGAGGATAGAAAAAAATTGTGTAGGGAAAAAAGAGCAATTTCCAAATAGACTGTACGCATACTGTTTTTTAACAATTAGGGGGGGGTTTTTAAATTTTATATTTAAAATTAAAAAAAATTGGGTTAAAAAAGATAATATTAGGGGATTAAAAGAGTTTTTGGGGGTGGGGATATACCCCTAGTATCCACAGAAAGTCAGTTTCACCCCTCAAAATTAAAAGAATTTTCCAAAAGAAAATCAATACACACCCCCACATTATTACAGTATCCACAGAAGTCAGGACAAAAACCCCACTTTTTATACAGGAATCTCACAGGGAAATCAGTTTCACCCCTCACAAAAATATTTTCAAAAAAAATCAGTACCCCCCTTTACATTTTATACAATATCTCCCAAAGTCGGGACACCCCCAATTTTTGATTAAACTCCCAAAGTCCTTAAAACCCCCACATTATATAAAATAATCCCCCAAAATCATACAACCCCCCCCCAATTTAATTTCAGTAACTCCCAAAAGTCAGGACACCCCCCCTCACATTAATACGGATTCCCAAAAGTCAGGGGAAACCCCCCACATTTTATACCCGTAACTCCCAAAAAATCAGGAAAACCCCCCACATTATTACAGTATTTTCCCAAAAAGTCAGGACACCCCCACAAATAAAAGTATCTCCTGAGTTATTTAAAACCCCCCCAATTTTTAAAAAACATTAAACTCACAAAAAATCAATTTCCCCCCATCACATTAAAAATACAGTAAAACTCACAAAAGGGCAACCCCCCACATTATATAAGTATTTTCCCAGAAGTCAACCCCCCCTCAAAATTTTATACAGGGATCTCACAAAAGTCAATACACCCCTTTACATTAATACGTATTTTCACAAAAAGTCAGGGAACCCCTCCCTTTAAAACGGGATCCACAAAAGTTTAATACACCCCCCACATTTAAAAACAGTTAACCCCCACAAAAATTTAATTTCCCGTTTTCCACATAAGTTAGTACAACCCCCTTTACCTTATTTACAGTATCCCCAAGGAAGAACCCCCCCCCAAAATTTTATACATATCACCCAAAAAATCAGTACAACCCCCCCCCAATTTTGTAAATTAATTGGGATTATATCTCTTCAGGGGCAACATTTAAAGGATAGCCCTGATACAATGTCAAGAGTCAGTGCCCCCGGCCTTGTATCAAGGGGGGGGGAATTTTTGGGGAAAAATAAAAAATTTTTGCCTTTTTGGGGAACTTTTGGCGATGCAAAAAACATGAAGTGCGACTATCCCCGGTTTATATTCTTTCACACAGCGGACAAAAGGTTTATGCCCCCAGGGGCCGTGGGGATTAGGAGGGGCACAAAACTCTTATTCCCCTTTACCTTTTTTCGGGTTTTTCCCCTTGCACCAACCTTGGGCCCTTTTTGGGTTTCCTTTCAGCCCCCCACAAGAGGGAGCTCTCTGTATACAAATTTTAATCCTAGCTATTTAAAAGGATTGTCTGTTTTCTTTTTATTTTAAAGAGCTAAATCTCACCCCATTTATTGGCTTTAAAAAAAGGAGGGCAAACGGTTTAAAAAACAATTAAAAATTTTTAAAAAACCCTTTTCTCTTTTGAATTTTGGGGTTTCCTTTTTAGAGGTTTGAAACAGTTCTTCCCCCCTTTCACTCAAAATGCGTGCCTAAAGGCCCGAAAAGGGTTATATTTCTTTTACTGACAAACTTTAACCTTTTTTTGACCCCTGAAGCATTTGCCCCCGCTGTTAAGAGCCCTTCCCATTATCAATGTCTCTCAAAAAAGGGTCAGTTTTAGGGTAGCAAACCTGAAATGTTAAACACTGCCCGTAGAACGGGGGGACCCTGAACAGGAATTTTGGGGTCCCCCGAGGGGGAGGAAAAGCCCAAAAAGAACCACCCCCCCAGCCCTTTAAACAGGAAGGGGGGACCCGAAGCAAAAGAACCGCCCACAGGCCCAACAGGAAAAAAGGGAGCCTGAAGCTATAGAACCAAACCCAGCCTGAAAGGAAAAAGGGAAGCCTGAAGCTATAGAAAAACCAAACCCCCCAAAACCCGAACAGGGAAATGGGGAAACCCAAGAAAGAACCAAATCCAGCCCGAACAGAAAGTGGGAGCCTGAAGCTATAGAACCCCCCACAGCCTGAAAGGGGAAATGGAAACCTGAAGCT
The DNA here is from genome assembly GCA_025379985.1 of Phyllomedusa bahiana. Classification (NCBI taxonomy): domain Eukaryota; kingdom Metazoa; phylum Chordata; class Amphibia; order Anura; family Hylidae; genus Phyllomedusa; species Phyllomedusa bahiana. The sequence continues at coordinate 52,406 of JAODAL010013005.1, forward strand.
AAAAAGAACCCCCACAAACCTAACAGGGAAAATGGGAGCCTGAAGTAAAGAACACCCAAGAGAAAAGGTGGGAACCGAAGTGGGAAACCCACAAACCCGAAAAAGTAAATTTTTTGGGTTTTAAATAAAATTAAAGAAAAGGGGAAATGCCTTAAATAACAGCCCGGAAAGAAAAAAAAAAAAAAAACGGGTTTTATTTTTGCCCTGCTCTTTCTGAGCCGGGGCCTCTTTTCCCCTTGCCTGCAAAAACAAAATCCCTTTGGCCACCTAACCCAAAGGGGCCCCGTCCCAAAAACTAAAAGACCGGGGACTTTTTAAAAAAAATAAAGAGGTCAATTAATCTAAAAAGCCCCCGCAACTTTTTAAATCCATATCAAGAGGCCCCCTATTGGGGCTGTACATCCTAAATGTACTTTAAACAAAAACCCGCACTTTAAAAATTTAAGCCGGAATTTTATTAGGCCTCCTTTGGGGGCCCCCCCCGGTTTTTTTTTTGGGGCCCTTTTTTTTCCCCCCCTTAATCTAAAAGGGCAACATATCGGGGGCCCCGGCTAACCAACAAAACCCGCCCCTAACAAACTTCATTATTTTAGGGGGGGTTTTGTACATTAAAAAAGCCCCGGATTTTTTAAAATCTAAAAAAAAAAAAAAAAATTAAAATACTTTTTAGGCCCTTACAAAAAGATTTTCGGGCTAATTTTCCTTGCCCCGCCTCAAAAAAAGCCCCAATCAGGGGGCCGGCCCCTCCCCCTTCCCCAAAGGGGGGTCATCAGGGGCCAACAGGGGGTCCCCAAAACCCCCGAGGGGCCCCGGGGAATAAGGGGGCCCCCCGGGGCCCCGGCACCGAGGGCCGGGACCCCAGGAGGGCCGGTCATAAGGGGTTTTTTTTTTATAAAAAAGGGGGGCCCGGCACTTATACAAAGGGGGGCCCTGGAAAATTATCAAAAGGGGGGCCCGGCACATTTACTAAAGGGGCTGGCACATTATACAAAAGAGGGGCCCTGGCTACTTAAAACAAAAGGGGGGCCCCTGGCTACATTATCTAAAGAGGGCCCGGGCAATTATACTAAAAAAAGGGGCCCGGTACTTATACAAAAGGGGGCCCGGCACTTTAAAACAAAAGGGGCCCCCTGGCTCTTAAAATTTAAAGAGGGGCCCGCACTATCAAAAGGGGGGCCCTGGCCCCTTAAAAAAAAAAGGGGCCGGCTACATTAAAATAAAGGGGGCCCGGCACATAACTAAAGAGGGCCCGGTCCCTTATCAAAGGGGGGCCCCGGCTACCTATTCTAAAGGGGGGCCCTGGCTACTTATCTAAAGGGGGCCCTGGCACAAAAACTAAAGGGGGCCCCTGGCTCCCAAATTAAAAAAGGGGGCCCTGGCTACTTATACTAAAGGGGGGCCCGGTCCCTTACTAAAGGGGGCCCTGGCACCTTATTCAAAAGGGGGGGCCTGGCTCCCTTATCTAAAGGGGGGCCCGGGAAAACTTATTAAAAAGGGGGGGGCCCGGGCTACTTTTTAAAAAAGGGGGGCCCGGGGCTACATATACAAAGGGGGCCCTGGCTCCCTTAAACTAAAGGGGGCCCTGGCTCCCTTTTTCTAAAGGGGGGGCCTGGCTCCCTTATTTAAAGGGGGCCGGCCTTATTAAAAAAGGGGGCCCCGGTACATTTTTCTAAAGGGGGCCCTGGCCATTAATAAAGGGGGCCCTGGAACTTTTAACTAAAGAGGGGCCTGGTACTTTAAATACTAAAAGGCCCCTTGGCACATTATTTAAAAGGGGGCCCGGGGCTAACATTATTCTAAAGGGGGGCCCGGCACTTATCAAAAAGGGGCCCGGCTACATTATACTAAAGGGGGCCCTGGCTACTTATTTAAAGGGGGCCCTTGGGGGCCCCTTATTTAGAGGGGCCCTGGCTACTTTATACAAAAAGAGGGGCCCTGGCTACCTTATTTAAAGGGGGGCCCCTGGCTCCTTTTTCTAAAGGGGGGCCCGGGCTCCTTTTCAAAGGGGGGCCCGGGCTACTTACTAAAGGGGCCCGGCTACCTTATTCTAAAGGGGGGCCCTGGCTACCTTTTTTAAAAGGGGGGCCCTGGTACCTTTTCAAAAGGGGGGGGCCGGGTACCTTTTCTAAAGGGGGGCCCTGCTAAATTACCTAAAGGGGGCCCTGCTCCCTTTATTCAAAAGGGGGGCCCTGGCACCTATTCTAAAGGGGGCCCCTGGCTACCTTTTTTCAAAGGGGGGCCCTGGCTCCCTTATCTAAAGGGGGCCCTGCTAATTATTCTAAGGGGGGGCCCCTGGTACCCTTTTTCTAAAGGGGCCCCGGCTACTTTTTCTAAAGGGGGCCCTGGTCCCTTTTCTAAAGGGGGGCCCTGGGCTCCCTTTTTAAAGGGGGCCCGGCTCCCTTATTCTAAAGGGGGGCCCGGCTCCCTTATTCTAAAGGGGGCCCGGGCTCCCTTTTAAAGGGGGCCCTGGCTACATTATCAAAGGGGCCCTGGCTACCTTATCAGCCCCTTTTGATGGGGGGGGGGTGATGGGGGTTTTTTGGGGGGCGGGGTGATGGGGGGGGGGAGGGCTTACTTATGGGGCCCAAAAATTTTCTGTTGGGGCCCTGGGATCGAGGGTCGCATCCCCTTTAGGGTTTTCACCGGGCACGCGCCAGAAATTGTTATGGTGAAATTTGGTATTGCAGTCAGCCCTTTCTTTTTGGAATAAATTTGACTTTTGTATACCGGGCACTCCACACAAGTAAAGGCGCTAACCTGGTAACATGAAGGTAATAGGGAACATGCAGCACCATCATTGATACAAGTTGTTATTAACATCAGAAACAGATTGACAAATTGGTAAATTGGATCCATAAGTTCTAAATATACACTACTCGCAAAAAAGTTTGGAATATTTGGCTTTTGGTTGAACTAAATGCCTCATCTCTCCTCTCTAGATGCACACATCCAACTGTTCATTGTCTCAGGACTTTCTGCACAACGATCCTAACAAGGGGCTTTAAAGGAAAAATTTTTCCAAAACGTGTTTTATCCCCGAATCGCCCAATACATTAGGGGGCGATGTGAATTGGGATTAAAACCGCCCACATCCGTGTTCACAACGTGACTCAGGGGAACCCAAAACAACCCTTACAATGGATCACAGGGCCTTCCCCCATTCCAGGCTTCAAGCAGGGTGCTCTCAGACGGAAGTGGCCACTGGCTTTTGAGTGTCTTCACAGGTTGTACAGAGAACAATCGGAAGAGTCACAGAAAGGCCAAGAGGTGGACGTCCTTTGTCTCCATCACAGACTGATGAGCGCTTCATTGTAACCAATGCCCTGCGGAGGCGGATAATGACGCCGCACAACTCCAGGCAGATTTAAGGGAGGTAAGAGGCGCCCAAATGTACCTCAGCCTTTGAAACCTTTACATCATGTTCTTGGGCTATCGCCTACCATACACCGGCACAGCCCCCCAGGGGGCATCTCACTGGACAGGACCAGTGCTCCCACGCTGTTAGTGATGAAAATTTATTTAATCTGAACAAAAATTTCGGGGCCCCAAGATCTGTTTATTCAAAGGGGAAAGCTGTGCATCGCCCAGAGAAGCCCTTTGGGGGGGTTAAAATGGGCATGGGTCTAGCAATACAATACTTTTGGTTCTGACGCTCTCTTTTTTAAAACCATCAGGGTAACGTGCGGCCTATCCCCCTAGGGTTAAAGGGGAATGGGGAACCCAAAGAGGTAACAGAGGTAAGGGGAAAATTCTGGGGTCCCCTTTTTTTGTTTGGGAGGTGAGCAAATAATTTGATAAATCTGTAAATAAGAGCCCCAGGTTTTTCATATTTTTTAGATAATGCAAATTTCCAATAAATATACCAGGTTTTACTTTTTTATTTGCCACTGAAATTTTATAAAAATGGGGTCCCCAGTCAAAAGCACCCCTTTTACTCGAGAAGGTGCAAATGCCCCACTACTGGGGGAAAAATCACTTTCCACGGCCCTATTTGTTAAAAAAGGTATAAAAAAAAAAAAAAAAAAAAAAAATTTTTAAAAAAAAAAAGGGTTTGGTTTTAACCCAACAATTTTTGGTTTGGGATTTTAAAAAAAAAAAATATTTTCCAAATCTTTATCAGGGGCGCCATCGCCACAAAATTTTGTTTTAAACGGGCATGGGTCTAGTCAAAAAGCAATGCCCGCACTGATTAATTTTTTGCAGTGACGCCTCTACTACGGGAAATTTAACTCACTAACCAGTCAAGAGCCGAAAACCCTGTGCCCCTGAACCTCAATGACCCTAGTGGTGCCCTATAAGAAGAGTGGGAGCCTCAGCCGTCAATGACTCGCCTTGTGCACAGCAGGAGACGTCGTCGTAAACCTGTAATTGATGCTCAGGGTCACGTTCTGGAGGCCGTGACATTTTTGGGTGGTGGAGACCCTCCACTGTTGTTGGCTTTTGTCTCATTCAATTGATTGAAATGAGGAAATCCACATTGCGAGGACTTCAGTGGCCTCAGGATAAAATATCACCGGAGCAGGAAATCTGTACGTTTTCCATAATTTACCCCCAAAAGCCCAATATCCCGAACTTGTTGGGAGCAGCGCGTATAAAGAGAATGAACAGGGAAGGAATCTGCTCAGCTCTACAGACGTCAGGGTCATTGCTGGAGGTGATGGGACGTCTATAGATCCAGGGACGCTTGGCAAAGTGTCCAGACTACTGAGGAACTTGCTGGAACTTTCCACGCAGGCTCTGACTTTGTAGAAAAATCCGCTGACTCCAATAGAAAGGCGCTGATAAAAATCCCTGCCACGCCGCAATGATGCCCAAGATCCAGCTATGGAAATTTCCACACGAGGCTTAAAGGAGCTTGGTCCTTCCCTGATCAGCGGGACACATTCATTACATGAATATTTGGGAGTTTTAACCCCCCCCCCCCCCCCCCCCCCCCCCCCCCTTCTCCCTTTAATCTTCAACATGATAAGAGATGTGTCAAAGTAGAACTTTACTACACAAAATATAGTCCGTCAGGGTAAGATTACTTTATGGAAAGGATTATTTTATGGAATTTATGTGTTCTCTACCCCCAGACCCAAGGGATGATGCCTGGGTTGGGCGTCAGCCTATGATGACCAGAAGTCGATGTACTGTCTTATGTGCACCTTTGACTTGGGAGTTTTTGCACATATGTCAGTAAGTTTACCCTCCTCAGTGTTATTCAGCTTTTCAGATGCACCTCCTGGTAATAGATGCTGGATGTGATCTGTGTGTATTTATAATTCTAGTGTTTGCATTGGGGGATCTGATTTCTCTCTACACCTTTTCACAGCTTGTGTAATTGCCCCCCCCCCCCTCCGCAATCTACCTTGTGTGTGCTTTTCTCTCCATCTACAGCCTGTGTGAGCTGCCCTCCTTGGTTGCTGCACCCCACTCCATTTTGAGCTCGGCTTTCTCTCTACACGAGAACACAGACTAATTCCCCCCTTCTGCACACTGCCTTGTGACTGATTGCTGTCCTATCTACAGCCTGTGTGAGCTGCTCTCCGTGGATACTTCCCTCTTCTCCATGCTCTGCTCTTCTTTCTCTCTACACTTGTACACAACCTGAGTAATTTTACCCTTTGCAAACTGTCTTGCGTGTGCCTTCCTCCCTATCTACAGCCTGTGTGAGCTGCCTCCCTTGGATGCTCCCCTCTTTGCTTCCCTTTTCTTTTTTTCTATACAACCTGAATAAGTTTACCTCTTGAAAACTGCCTTTGTGGTCTTTCCTCCCGCTCCACACTTATAAAGCTGCCCTCTGGATGCTTCTCTTTATCTCAATTCTCTTGCTTCTCTCTTACTTTACAGCCCTGATGATTCTCCCTGAATTGCTTTGCTTTTTATTTCCCATCTACAGCCTGTGTGATCTGCCTCTGATGCTTCTTTTCTCTCCATGCTCTGCTCTGCTTTCCTTATACTGTAACCCCTGAGTGATTCTCCCGCAAATGCTTTGCTTTATACTTCCCTTCCTTATACACCTGTGTATTGCCCTCCTTGATGTTTCTTTCTCTCCATGCTCTGCTCTCTCTCTATACTTGTACACCCCCTGAGTGATTCTCTCCCTGCAAATAGCCTTGCGTGTGCTTTCCTCCCTATTTACAGCCTGTGTGAGCTGCCCTCCTTGGATGCTCTCCCCCATTGTTATGCTCTGATCTGCATTGTGCAACCTCCACCCTCCTGCTATCTCTAAGGTGTTGTTCACATCTGTATCAGAGTTTCTGTCTGGAACCTCCATCGCCTGTTGCCCCTGGAATGATAGCAGTTAATAGTGAAGCAAGCTGGGTAATTTTTTTCCCTCTAAACAATGGACACCACTGCGGGAAACCGATGGACCCATTGGAAACCATAGATTCCATGGGGCGCCATTGGGGTCCGTTGCCAAATGGATCCGTTTATGTCCGTTTTCCCCTCTGCGACGGAACAGAAGCTCTGACCCAGATGTGATCCAAGCCTAAAGCTTTGTTCACACAATGAATTTTATTTCAATGCAGATCCCACGTCAATATTAGAGGGCAGCAAGTCTGCTATAGACCTCAATAGAAAATCTGCACCGTAGTTCAAACAACACAGATTTCAATCCTTGAAAAAAGTCATTCTTTAGTCGGATGCAGCGCAGAATTCACATTGAAACTGCCCATTATATTACAGCACGAAATCCACGGTCAACAGTGAGAAATTCAGACGCGGATTCTGTGTTGAAATTTTCAGCATCAAGCCATGAGAACATACATCCACCAGGGGAGAAGGGAGGAGGAGAGCAGTCTCATCAGAAGCAGGAGCATTAATTTGGCGGATTTTGCTTGAGATTCAGCAGCGCAGTCAGCCAGGTGAAGGACTTCTACAAACTCCACAGCAGCAAAATCAATCAGAAGACTACTTAGATCAAAGGTGTCAAAATCAGGCCCGCAGTGTAATTATATTTGGCCCATGAGTAATGGCCAGGCAGTGTACACAGGAGGAGAGGAAGAAGCCAGGAGCTGTCATTACACTGCTCTCACTCAGCCCTTACCCCCTGTATAGAGTAGAGAAGGGACACAGGATGATCGATAAGTGAAGAGGAGCTCACAGAGAGATACCAGGGTCCAGAGCCTGAACACTTAAAGGGCTTGTCTCACTACATTGATTCATCTCACCTCAGTCCTGTTTTCTTGGTTTCATTTTGAATTCAGGGACATGTTATTGGCTTCTACTAGGCTGCAGTAGGAGCCAGGTCTGTAGCTATAGCAACCAGTGCTAGCAGCCTATCAGGAGAGATCAACAGGTCTGTAGCTATAGTGACCGTGCTGGCAGCCTATCAGGAAGATTGAACAGGTCTTTGCTATAACAACCAGTGCTGGCAGCCTAAACGGAGAGATAGAACAGGTCTGTAGCTATAGCAACCTGCTCTGGCAGCCTATCAGGAGAGATGAACAGGTCTGTAGCCTATAGCGAACCGCCTATCAGGAAGATGAACATGTCTGTAGCTATAGCAAACCCGCGCTTTGGCAGCCTATCAGAGAGATTGAACAGTATGTAGCCATAGCAAAAATGCTGGCAGCCTACCCGGAGAGATTGACAGGGCTGTAGCTATAGCAACCTGCCTGGGAGCCTATCAGGAGAGAATGAACAGGTCTGTAGCTTAGCAACCAGCCTGCGCCTATCAGGAGAGAATGAACAGGGCTGTAGCCATAGCAACCAGTGCTGGCAGCCTTTTCAGGAGAGATAGAAAAGGTTGTAGCTATACAACCAGTGCTGGAGCCTATCATGAGAGATTGACAAAGGGCTGTAGCTATAGCAACCTGCACTGGCAGCCTATCAGGAGAGAATGAACAGGTCTGTAGCTATAGCAACCAGCGCTGGCAGCCTATCAGGAGAGAATGAACAGGTCTGTAGCCATAGCAACCAGTGCTGGCAGCCTATCAGGAGAGATAGGACAGGTCTGTAGCTATAGCAACCAGTGCTGGCAGCCTATCATGAGAGATTGAACAGGTCTGTAGCTATAGTGACCTGAGAAGCTGATGCAGCCCATACAAGAGGGGATATCTAGGAATAGGAAGGACACTGTTAATGGACATATATTGGAAAGTGACTTCTTGTTGCAAGATCTTTAACATAACAAGCAGCGATCCTTGTAGTGAGACGACCCCTTTAACCCTTCCAGCGCCATCTCAGCCCCAGCATCTCTGCAGGCAGCAGGATACTCCAAACAGAGAAGCCGCGCCGTGCAGCAGATAAGGCCAGGTCTACACAGCAATTGTCAAAACGTCGTCCAAAATCCAACGGCATTTTGACATTTTCAGGATTTGTTCTGATGAGAGGGAAAGACTTCGGCAATCGTGGACATTTTTTGTATAAATATCGAGTTTTTGTACCGTGACTGTGTCCAAGTTTTTAATTTCATTCACTGTGTATTGGAGTTTCACACCCCCGACTTAGATAGTTTCTTAATTTTGCACTTAAAGGGATATTTCTTCCTTTAGACTAAAACCTTGAAGGGAGGCAGCAGCAGGACGACTACACTCAGAGCAACAGTACTACCTTAATCCTGCAACCTCTCCATGTAAAATGACCTTCTCTATCACATTGTTGCGCCCTACCTGCTCCTTTTCAGTGTAAAAACCATTGGCTTGGCTCCAGCAGCAGCCGCCATGTGGGTAATAGACTACAGTTCCCATCATGCAATACTGACAGCTGTTTGCCCCAGTATTCCCCCAAAGTGCAAGTCTTCACCCTTTTGCTCATCCTATATTATACTGGTCCTTTCATATCAGTTCCCAGTTGCAGCCCATCCAATCCTCTGCTGCTTCATAAGCACATGGCTCACCTTACTAGTGCTGCAACTGAGCATGCCTGAGCTGGACTACAGGTCGTATCCCTTGGTAACGAGCCACAAACCTCACATTTTAAGCCAATGATTATAGGTGGAAAACTAAAAAAAGATATGTAATTACTATAATATTGAGGATTTTTATTTTCAATAGAAGTTAAAGGGGTTTTCTCACCAAAACAGAGTCACAGCAGCTTCAGATTTCCCCTGCTGGGCCGGTGTGGGGGTTCTAAGAGTGATTTGCATTTTAGCTCCCGTAAATAGTAGCGTTTTAAAGGACATAAGGGCAGGGGAGAATCGTAAAAGAGCTCCAGCTCCAAAAAGTGAAAGAAGGGCTTATCAAAGGTAAACAATCTAATCTTGTTAGAGATAAAGACTCTGCTCCGTCCGGCCATGGTGATGTCACTGCCTGCTCTCTGTCTTAACAGGGAGAGAGATATATATGGATGGTAACCTAGAGACAGTTGCTAGCACTCAGAGCAGATAAAATCTCTCTCATCTCCTGACCAGTGCAAAATCAAAAGAGCATTGTATTTGGAAAAAGTCTTTTAAACGGGTCCCACATTGTACTAACTGCAATGAGAAAACCCCTTTAAGTCTTGTTTACCGGAATACCCCTTTAAGGAATAAAAAGGACAAAGAAAAAAAATAATCAGTCGGGGGGGTCTGTTCGTAAAGTGGTTTTGAGGGAAACCCCGGGGTCCGATGTAATACGTGGGAACATCACCAACCCCGAAGAGATAACCAGCACTGAGGAAGGGGATATAGAAGCAGTAAGGAGTCAATGCTGTATACTCACATCCTCATTGGTCGTCTGGTTCACGAAACCCGGAATGTGGAATCTCGTCCCACCCAACCGGGGTGAAGAAGCAGATGAAGACCTCCAGCACAGTGCACAGAGGGTTAAGGAGCAGAGAACATCTAGATACAATTGGCAACGTTTCTAGTGGATAAAATAAGCTTGACAAGAAGAGCAAAACACAAAGTAACAAACCCTCAGCAGATGACGGCAGCTGGAAAATGCAATGGGAAATCCAATGGTATTTTACAATCGCGGTGACACAGTTTTGGCGAAGATTTTGTGGTCGGTTTTCGAATTTCATGCGGCCCTTTTTAAAAATTTACTGTACTGAACGCTGGTAAATAGGCGGATTATACAAAATTTTTTCCCGGGTTTTTTTAAATTACAACAGAAATCCGAGCTGTGTGACACAGTGGATTTTCTTTTGCAGTCTATGGGGCAAATGGGGACAGTCAAATTTTTTATTTAGGGCTATGGGGGGACTGGTTACATCGATTTTATTGGGTCTATGGGACGGGTTAAAAATTATTTTTATTTTGGGCTATGGGGACTGGTTACGTCGGGTTTTCTATGGGTCTATGGGGCATGGGTTTCTCAGTTTTCATTGGGTCTATGGGGCATGGTTACAGTCGATTTTTATTGAGGTCATGGGGCACTGGTTACAGTCGGGTTTTCTATTGCAGTCTATGGGGAAATGGTTTCAGGTTTAGTTTTCTATTGGGTTAGGGCCGGTTACAGTGATTTTTTATTGGGTCTATGGGGGACTTTACAGTTGATTTTTATTGCTTTGGGCTGGTTAAGTCGGGGTTTTCTATTGGTTTTTTGGGGTGGTTACGCGGATTTTTATTTGGGGGCTATGGGATTTTTCAGTCGGATTTTTTTCTTAATTAAACGTTTTTTATTGCTTCATGGGCCGGTTACTTGATTTTCATTGGGGTCTATGGGGCACTGGGTTTCAGTCGGATTTTTTTTTTTGGGTTATGGGGCCTGGGGTTTCAGTCAGATTTTTTTTGGGTCTATGGGGCACTGGTTACAGAGATTTTCTATTGGGTCTAGGGCACTGGTTACAGTCGGGGTTTTCTATAGGGCTTGGCACGGTTAAAAGTCCGTTTTTTATTGCGGTTATGGGGGGATGGGTTTCGTGGATTTTTTTAAATTGGTCTATGGGGGGATGGTTACCTAGTTTTTATTGAGGTTATGGGCCCTGGTTTTTGTCGATTTTCTATTGGGTCTTGGGGATGGGTTTCAGTGGGTTTTCTATTGAGGTCTAGGGGCACTGGTTACGTCGATTTTTTTTGGGTTATGGGGCATGGTTACGTTATTTTTTTATTGAGGGGGCTATGGGGCATTTACAGTCGGATTTCTATTGCAGTCATGGGGAACTGTTTTCGTCAGATTTTCTATTGCGGTCATGGGGCGGGTTACGTCGATTTTCTATTCGTTTATGGGGAAATGGTTACAGTTGTTTTCTATTGGGTTTGGGACTGGTTACAGTGATTTTCTATTGGTTTTAAAGGGGACTGGTTCAGCGGGTTTTTATTGGTCTATGGGGGTGGGTTTCAGTCGGATTTTCTATTGAGGGCATGGGGAAGGGTTTCAGATTTTTAGGGCTTTGGGACGCTGGGAACAGATTTTTATTTAGGCATGGACGCGGTTCGCGATTTTTTTACCCAGGGGCACTTTACAGTCATTTTCTATTGCGGTTTGGGCGGGTTACAGTCCCAAATTTTTTGGGTCTTAAAATGGGGGCACTGGGTTTTTCATCGGATTTTCTTACTACGGTCTATGGAACTTTAAAAAGGGATTTTTTTCGGGTCAGGGGATTTCGCATTTTTTGCGGGTCTATGGGGGGCTTTACGTCATTTTTTTGAGGTCTTGGGGGATTGGTAAAAGTCATTTTTATTAAGGTCTTGGGGATGGTTACGTAAAATTTTTTTTGGGTTATGGGGAATGGTTTTCGTCAGATTTTTATTAGGTCATGGGGCCTTTTGGTTCATGGTTTTTATTTTGGGGTTTTGGGCAATGGTTTTAAGTCATTTTCCCTTTATTTCGGTCTATGGACCTGGAAAGAGATTTTCGGATCTTTCACGGGGTTAAGCAATTTTTCTATTGAGGTTAGGGGGAAAATAGTTAAGGAGGAAATTTCATTGGGTTTTATGGGGCACTGGTTACGTCTATTTTTATTGCAACTTGGGGACTGGACACATTTTTTTCAATTCCTCACTTTACACAATTTTCCCATTGGGTTTGGGGGGCCTTTTTCATCGGTTTTTTAGAGGTCTATGGGGATTTTTAATCGGATTTTCATTATTTGGGCAGAAGGCAGATTTTTTAAGCGCATGGGGAAGTTCATTGGATTTTCTAATTATTAATAACCCCAAAGTGGAAAAGCTGCCCCCTGCGGCCATGTACATCGCCCCAAAACAAAGCAAATACCAGTCGGATAATCTGACCGTGGAAACGGCCCTTTAGAGGCATTTTTCAGATTTGGTTTTCCAAGCAGTTTGCACTTCTCGCCTACTGGTTTTGGACGCGGATCCGCCTGAAAATCCACATGCAATACAAGTACAAATGTTTTGGCCGCTCATTGCATGAGGATTTTAGCCATCACATTGACATCAATAGCAATATTCCCACACGGTTTCCACATAGGATACAGGATATGGCCAAAGAATAAGCAGGGTCAAATGTTTTTTTTGTTTTTTTTTTTTAAACCATGCATTGGTCTTTGAAAACTGTGCAGTGAAAATTCACTTTGTATGAGCTACAACATGTATTCTCTATGGAGATGGTTTGCAATAGTTTTATTTCCGTTTTCAATGAGGATTTCAAGTCAAAATCCGCAATTAAAAAAAAAAACACTGCGTCGTCTATGGAAACGCTCGCGCACCTGGAAGGATATGTCCCCGGACTTTCTTTCAACGTGTTCAGGAAGCCAATTTTTAAAGAATCTAAAATGAAAAGGAAAAAAAGTTAGAGAAAAAAAAAAAAAGAAAAAGGAAACATGAAGCGAGAGATGAAGGAAAGCCGGGTTTAGCCCCCTTGAGAAGGAGACCCGTCCATGCTCCTTGTATCACTAGTGTTGTGTGAACAGGTCCCTGTTCGGTTTGGCATAGACCAAACATCTGAGTTACTCCGGAACCTACATTTTTTCTTCAACTCCATCACAATCTACAAACATAACCTTAGTCCTAAATTAGGAATGTTTAGGGCTCTACTTTCTCATCCGGCAACGAGGTGCGCCTGTTGTGATCTAACTTCAAGTCTGACGTTATCCAGTTAGTTTACCATGGACCAACATGAAGGGACGCGAGAGGGGAAGTTAAGCAGCAATGGGAGCGTTGCATTGCCCAGTCATTGAATTAACCCTCTAAAAAAAACCTCCCTCGGGGTCAGTTTTATGGTCACAATCACATTCTTGGGAATTAGCACCAAAAATATATTCATGCGGACACAAGCTGAAATACAAAGTGTTGCTTAGAAACGTCTACTGGGCTGCTGTGTCTAAGCCTATCGGGTGATCCTGTGCTACTAAATTTAATCCTACTGTGTGTGCTACTAAGATGTTGTATCTAAGTCCATCATGGGTTCATCTGTCTGCTGAGCCAGTGTATCTCAGCCCATAAATGGTTGTACTGACTCCTGAGCCAGTGTATCTAAACCAATCATGTAGCAGGTTCTACATGGCAAGTGCCAGGGGCATTGTTTTGCTTTACTCAGCCGTCCTCAGGTCCAACAGTGCAAAACGCGTGGTCCAATTTATTGTCCTAATTCCCAGTCTAACACCTTACATTCTTCTCTTTTTGCTCACACTTTAATTAAAGTGGTTAAAGAACCTGCTTATCGATTCCCCCCCACACACAGGCCTCTCCAAGAGCCAGAGGAGTGAGAGGGCTGCTGTGACTGCATGTTACATGCCCGAGGAGAGTAGCGCCTCCACCATTGTGCAACACTAACCGGTTAGTGCGATACTAACCCTCGGATTTTCACAATCCATATGATCTACACTACGAGTGCCTGATTTTTTTTCCACCTTTTTTTGTCTTCTTATTTGTCTTCTAACCCTATCATGGGATACTATCCTGTGAGCCAGTGTATCTAAGGCTATCGTGTGTGATATTATCCTGTGAGCCAGTGTATCTAAGGCTATCGTGTGTGACAGTATCCTGTGAGCCAGTGTCTCTAAGCCTATCGTGTGTGACAGTATCCTGTGAGCTAGTGTATCTAAGCCTATCGTGTGTGATAGGCTTAGATACACTTGCTCACAGGATAGAATCACACATGACAGGCTTAGATACACTAGCTCACAGGATACTGTCATGTGTGATTCTATCCTGTGAGCCAGTATATCTAAGCCCATCATCTGCGATACTATCCTGTGAACCACTGTATCTAAGTCTATCGTGTGTGATACTATCCTGTGAGCCAGTGTATCTAAGCCTATCGTGTGTGATACTATCCTGTGAGCCAGTGTATCTAAGCCTATCGTGTGTGATACTATCCTGTGAGCCAGTGTATCTAAGCCTATCGTGTGTGATACTATCCTGTGAGCCAGTGTATCTAAGCCCATCATGTATGATACTATCCTGTGAGCCAGTGTATCTAAGCCCATCATGTGCCATACTATCCTGTGAGCCAGGGTATCTAAGCCCATCATATGCCATACTATCCTGTGAGCCAGGGTATCTCAGCCCCTTCTCCTGCTAATCTTGTGCGGGTTCTGCCCCGGTATGTACAGAACAGCCGATATACACAGGAAGCAGGGACTCACTCAGCGCAACGTAGACGATGTTGAAGGCGAAGATGTAGATTGTCAGGAGGGACAAGGAGAGGATGAAGAGGTAGAAGTAGCGGTAATTCCTCTTCCCCACACAGTTCCCCACCCACGGGCAGTGGTGGTCGAATCGCTCTGGAGAAGAAGCAGAAATCTCATGGTCAGCGCTGCCCGTCCCATCAGGGGGAGCAAGTAAGGGACCATTACATAGTTGGAGGTTGGGTGGACACCATCTGCCGCCAATAGGGCATGATGGGAGTTGCAGTTCCACAGACCGTAGACCCTCGGCCTCCATACTCACCCACACAGTTATCACAGATGCTGCAGTGAGAGGCGCGGGGAGGACGGAAGATTTTGCAGGTGTAGCAGTATTTCAGCTTTACGCTCTGATTGTTGATTTGGACGTTTTTTAATGCGGGGGGGCGGCCTCTGACCCTGCGGCACGTTCCCATTGGCTGCCTCTGAAATACAAAACAGGACAGGCCGGAAAGTTTATTTTTGCTTATTACTTCTGAGCTATTACAGGACTTCAAATACAACTGTACAGTCCCTGCATACACGTGCATGCTCACCACATACATATGCATGCTCATCAGATACCTGATTGAACAGACATGCATGCACCCTACATACAAATGATAACTAGATATCTAAATGACACACATGCACATTCTCAATGAAAATGTTGATATCCACACACATGCATGCTTCCTTCATACATAAACAGTAGCTAGATATCTGACTGCACACACATGCATGCTCACCAGATACCTGGACACACACATGCACTTTTCCTTCATAGACGCACACATTCTCCACATACCAAGGCACCAGATACCTGGATACATACACATGCACGCTCCATACAAAATACAGGCATGCTCACCACATGCCCATTTACCAGATGCTTGGGTGTGCACTCATGTACACTTTGTAGATACGCATGTATGCCCCCCACATGTGCAATCAGACACCTGGATATGAGCACATGCACACTTCCTGCATACACAGGCATGCCCACCAAATACCAGGATGCACACATGCAGCCTCCCTACATTCACAGGCGTGTTCAACACCTGCACATTCACCAGACACCTGAATACACTCTTCAATACACACGCACACTACCTACATAGCTGGACAGACACACACTCTATTCAACGTGTGCATGATCCGTACAATGCTTTGGGAAAGATCTCCGGCTTAGATCTCACAAAGAGCCCAAAGTAGCAAAATAACTCAGAAAACAGAGCTCCAAAATCTCATGAGAACTATACAGATCGTCTGGTTGTCAGTTGATGACATGATGGTTATGGGCATGAGGAGACCCCCCAGAGAGGACACAAGAGCTCCCAATAGGCATGATGACAATAGGCACACTTTGGTAAACCCCTTGTTTGGCAACTTCCCCTTCCCCAAACCCTCTCTACCCCCAAGTGCTAGGAGAAAAATTAGGAGATGCCGAGAAGAGGCAGGACACGGCCACCAACTTTTTTTTTTTCTTTTTAAATTGGCGGGTTGGGGGGGGGGGGGTGTATCTGGGGTATATAAGTTTTAAAAGTTCCCCTATGTTCATGACTTCCTGGTTCGTCTCTCTGACCTCCCCTCTGTGAGCTCCGATAGCAGCAGTGAGGTTCTCTGTGAGGCCGACTATGGGCTGAGAAGTGTAAGTGTTATCGGCAGGATCTGATAAGCACATAGAAAGCTGGGACTCTCTACCCCTCCCTCCCCCCCAGTGCAGAAAAAGATGAACCCATTATTCTTTCATGTATCCTTCTGTCTAATATAATCTTATCTAGGCAGAGAACAATAGAGTAGCCCTTAGGCCAGTCATTATTCGCTATGAGACTACATGCAGAGACACAGCATCTGCAGTAAAGTGAGGGTAGCATGGAGCTTCAGCTCCTTACTATATTATATACTAAAGGACAAGATTTTATAGGTAATCTTTAATTGAAAAGGACTGCTGAAATACCAATAAATATATATATATATTACAATTAAAGATTACCTATAAAATCTTGTCCTTTAGTGTAAGTGTGTATGTGTGTATATATATATATATATATATATATATATATATAAACACACACACACACACACACAGTTGGTTGAACTGATTTATTGAGCGAGATACTTTTGGCCTCTTGTATGTATCATTTTATTGTTTTCTTTTTATACTAATTTATGATTTATTTATTAATTTATTGATATTCCTATAACCCAAACACCCTCCATACAACTGAAACGCACTATTTATATGCACCTTAACACTTTTATGTTAGTCTACATCCATTCTTAATCTTTATTTATTCCCTCTGGCTCTTTACACTGAGCCTTTTCACAATGCACTCAATCCGAGTATATTGGTCACGGTAGACACTTTCAATTTTGGCATTCACTCGACTACAATCGCGCCTCCACCATGGTTCACACCTTATATAGCATTTCGTCAATGCGTCTTTCTTGGAATTAGACGCGGCCTATCCTCTCTGTGATTGGCTATCCTGACCAAGCCCCCTTTTCTTTTCATCCAATCAGCCCCAATGCGCTCCTCTCCATTGCACTCAATGATGTGAGTAGCTCGCTTGCCGAATGGCCCATAGCATCCCATAGACTTTGATAGGGAAAAGTAGCTCTCTTTCCGATTGGAGGATTTATTTTTCCCTCCGAGCAACTCCCTTCCTGATTGGACGGTTCATCTTTCTCTCTTTGTAGCAACCAATCGGTACCTTTCCTATGGAGCGCATCGCTCTATCTCCGTCACTGTATGTCATGACTCTTCTCTTATTGGTTTATACATCTCTCCCGCCATGTCTCTAACCAATCAGTACCGTTCTTGACTTTAAAGACAACTGTTTAAATATCCCGCCTGTAATACAATTGGTTTTTAACTTTGTTTTCGGATATGTTACGTATCTACTGTTACTGTGATTGGATAACGATGTAACCAATTATTGTATTCCCCCCTTTTAAATATATGTTACTATTTTGTTTTTACTATAAACACTTTTATCTGAGAAAGCGCTGGTTGTAGCGTGAAACGCTTCATTTTGTGTGTTACTTATTTGGAAAGGGTTAACACTCTTCTTCACCGAATATTTTTATTAAAATAAAAAAAAAACTTTATTTCCAATAATATTCCGGTTTTATTCTGGAACTGGGCGCCGGGTCCACTTTACTTCTTTCCGCAACTCTACACACATCTCAAAAAATTAAAATATTGAAAATTAAAGTGGTTCTCCAGGACGATAGCTGTATTTGTTATGGGGCTCCCACACATATTATATGAAACCTTGTCATTCATACTGTAATGAGTCTATACAATATATGGGTTTCTCTATTTGACTTACATTATGGATATCAATTATCCTTTTAGTTATATTCTAATTTTTTGAGATGCACTAGTACAATATATATATATATATATATATATATATATACACACACACATACACATATATACACACACACACACATATATACACACACACACACACACATATATACACACACACACACACACATATATACACACACACACACACATATATACACACACACATATATACACACACACATATATACACACACATACACATATATATACACACACACATACACATATATATACACACACACACACACACACACACTTCTTCTAAGTTAAAAAGGAATAGTTTTCTAGTAATATTGGTTTGAACAAAAATAGCCCTGTCTGACTCCTGGAAAACATATTTTTTTTTATTTTTTTACTCTGGCAGTCCTATTCAATCAAAAATTACATATAAAATATTTTACTTTTCAAGCTGTGAAGTAAAAACTCCTGAATGGCTGAGCAGACTAATCTCACTTTACTGCAGCTTATCTCTATTTAGTCTCCTTACAAATAGTAAGGAATGACCTATAGATAGCTCTATTGTTCTCTTGTAAGGAATAGATAACACTTGATCACAGGGCAATGACAAGAGCAAACCAGGAAAGCAGACTAGGATAAGCGTGTTATGCACCCAGGGAGGGGGTTTCTTCAGATTTATCAGGTCCTGCTGACAATACTTACACCTCTCAGTCCATAGCCAGCCTGGGAGGAAGAACGGACAACCAATCCTCTCAATGCTGTGCGATGAGAGCTCACAGAGGAGCCGTCAGAGACACAAGCCAGAAAGTGATGGACTTAGGAGAACTCTCAAAAATTATCAAAAAAAATAAAAATAAAAAATAAATCCCTATAATGAAATGACATATGCTGATGGTTGTGTCCCTTTCTCTCCTTTCACTACCTAATTTCATGCAGCAGGTGTCACCATTACCAAATCCATCACCTGCCAAACCCTTGACGGCCTATGAATTGCTGGGAGGGCGGCACACTGTACCAAAACCTCCCCTGTAGCTCAGAGTCAAGCCATGATAAGGTCAATGGATAAAGTAGAGTTGCAGGGATTGTGCTGGATATTCTGCAATAACTTCTGGCCGCCTGCTATTAAAAGTAATGGAAGGTGAGAAGCGAGGTCAGTCCTGTCCAGTCACTGATACCAGGAGGGGTCTGCAGCTACGTGACTCATGGGATCAGGACCGCTCCACCGATGATCTGATAGGACGGAGCACATCGGTGACTTCACCTCGTAAACTGCCCCATTGATATTCTATTCCCAATAAAACCCTGAACCATAAAACTTCACCTTCATTTCCATTCTCTGTGCGGATAATACCAGGGAAGGTCAGGAATTCGGGCTGGTCCGAAGGAAGCAGCGGCTGCTCTGGTTGTCATGTACGCAGTGCAGAAGCCATTTCCATAGACAGCAATGGTAGTTACTAACAGGTCAGGCTGGACGCGGCATCCACAGGTTACAATGGTCAGTGAAGATCACCTTCTCCCCCTTCCCTGCACAGGCCACAGAGCACGCCCACAACACTCTCCCACAGAAGTCAATAGTTGATGGTAACAGCTCACCTGCACAGGTCACACAGCATGCCCACAACAATATCCCATAGAAGTCAATAGTTGATGGTCACCGCTCACCTGCACAGGACACAGAGCAGGCCCACAACAATCTCCCATAGAAGTCAATAGTTGATGGTCACCGCACACCTGAACAGGTCACAGAGCATGCCCACAACAATCTCCCATAGAAGTCAATAGTAAATGGTCACAGCTTCCCTTGTACCCCTTCCTTACACTGGCCACAGAACACGCCCACAACAATCCGCCATAGAAGTCAATAGTTGATGGTTACAGCTCACCTGCACAGGTCACAAAGCATGCCCACAACAATCTCCCATAGAAGTCAATAGTTGATGGTCACCGCACACCTGCACAGGTCACAGAGCATGCCCACAACAATCTCCCATAGAAGTCAATAGTTGATGGTCACCGCACACCTGAACAGGTCACAGAGCATGCCCACAACAATCTCCCTAGAAGTCAATAGTTGATGGTCACAGCTTCCTTGTACCCCTTCCTTACATGCCACAGAACACGCCCACAGCAAAAATCCGCCATAGAAGTCAATGTTGATGGTTTACAGCTCACCTGCACAGGTCACAAAGCATGCCCACAACATTCTCCCATGAACTCAATAGTTGATGGTCACCGCACACCTGCACAGGTCACAGAGCATGCCCACAACAATCTCCCATAGAAGTCAATAGTTGATGGTCACAGCTTCCCTTGTACCCCTTCCTTACACTGGCCACAGAACACGCCCACAACAATCCGCCATAGAAGTCAATAGTTGATGGTCACCGCACACCTGCACAGGTCACAGAGCATGCCCACAACACTCTCCCATAGAGGTCAATAGCTGATGGTCACAGCTTCCCTTGTACCCCTTCCTTACACTGGCCACAACAATCCGCCATAGAAGTCAATAGTTGATGGTCATCGCTCACCTCCACCTTCTCTCTGCATAGTGACCTTAGCTCAGTTAACAGAGCATGCCCACAACACTCTCCCAAGTCAAGGAGTCATCTCTAACTCCTGTTCAAAGCAGCTCAGACAAGATAGCTGCCCCCATAACAATGTGAAAAAAATATAATTAAAAAAATATATATTGGAAAATAGAAAAGAAAACAATATATGACAGTATCTGGTCTCAATTAGTCAAATAAAACCTGTAGGTACCAGATGCTTAACTTGCATTCATAGGGCCCCATAGCAAAGTGATACAGGGCCCCAACACCAAATAACAGGACACGCCATGAAGCAATAAATAGATATAATTATAGCACTATATATCAGAGGGCCCACATCAGGGCCGGGACGATGAGCAGGCGAAGGTAGGCGAATGCCTAGGGCACCACTTCATCCCAAGCAGAAAAGGGGGCGCAAGGAGGCATGGAGTGGTCTGAATTTTCAATTTGGGGGGCACTTTATGCCTTGTTTACCTAGGGCACCAGAATACCTTGTCCCAGCTCTGGCATACTAGTGGTAGGAAGCAGAAAAACCCCATTATCTACAACATGCCCTCAAGCTCCAGCCCCCACAGCTACTGCTATAGTTACACCCATGGATGGTATATTCCCATTAAGCATGAAACTAGATTGATAATAGGTGGGGTCTGACCCAGGCTTGAAACCCACATGGGGCCCCTGAGCATTTTGGGCCCCTGGGAATAAGAGGCATGGGGACGCTTTCAGGAACTAGACGCCAAGAATGAGGCAAAAAGCAAAAAAAATAAAAAAATGTGCATAATGTGTGTTGTACTTGAAATTCAAGTCACATAGAACAGAGTATCAACAATTCAGTTTGAGTTTTTGGTGAAAATTAAAAAAATAAAATAAAAATAAAAAATGATCTCTAATTCCAATTAAGGTTTTTGGTTGGAGTTTTAGTTGGGATTGTATTTGAGATTGGAGTTGGGATTTGGGGTAGGGATGGAGTTTTAGTTAGAGCTGGGGTTGGAGGGAAGCTTAAGGGTTAGGTTAGAATTGCCATTCGGTTTAGGATTGGAAACGGGATTAGGTTAACGTTAGGAATTAGACTTGAGGTTCCCCAAATTTAAGGTGGTGTTCCCATGCAATTTAGAAGCATCTAGCTGCCATAGGTGCATGCTGAAGGGTTAGAGATTTAGCTATAATTGGGGTTAAGGGAAAGGGTTGGGTTAGAATTAAAATTTGAATTAGGGTTGGAATTGGGGTTAGAGATGGAGTTAAGGAAAATAGTTTGGTTATAATTGCTAATTTAGGGTTAGGGCTCCCCAATTTTCTGGTGGAGCTCCTATGCATTTTGGTGTCGTCATCTGGCTGCCACAGAGGTTTAAAGTTTTAGTTGGAATTGGGGTTAAAGGGAATGTGTCATCAAAAACTACTTATTGTTTAACTCACGTTTTTATGTTAAACATTTTTTAAGAATTTTTAGTTATATATTTTTTTTTTTCCATATCACTTTCAATATTTTTTAATAATTATTAAGTCCTGCAGTTTTCACTTTGGCCACTAGGCCTATTAATCGTCTAACACTTCCTGTTCTGTACAGAGAGATTCTCAGTTGTCTGCTCATTACCAGCACAAAAAGGGTCAAACTGAAAGAAGACACCAGTGTGAATAGATAGCACAGGATCCACCAGTCACAAGAGGAGATGGTCACAGTTCACCCTTTCACCTCCCTGCACAGTGACTTCTTCCCAGGTCACAGAGCCTAGGAAACTCTCCTATAGAAGTCAATGGGACTGAGTCAGTCTTAAGTCTCCTATGTGCATAAAGCTGCTGTAAAACATCTCTGACTGCTGTTAAAGCAGTGCAAACAAGGCCTAGTGGCCAAAGTGAAAACTGCAAGACTTAAGAATTATTAAAAAAATATTTAATAAGTGATATAAAAAAAAATTCCTAAAAAAATGTGTTTAACATAAAAACGGGACATAAACAATGAATCATTTTTTTTGATGATACATTCCCTTTAAGGGAGAGGGTTGGTTTAGAATTACTATTTGGATTAGGATTGGAGTTGGGGTTAAGGAAAATAAGAGTTTGTTATACTTACTAATTTAGGGCTTCCCAAATTTCTGGTGCTGCTCCTATGTAGGTTGGAGGCATCTGGCTGCCAGAGGTTTAGAGTTTTAGTTAGCATTGGGGTTAAGGGAGAGGGTTGGGTTAGAGTTCGCACTACAGCTCGGTTTAGGGTCGTCGTTTTAGAGTTTGGTTTTCCCAGTCGGGTGGTGGGATTTTCCGCCATAGACTTTTACTGGGAATCAGAGCATTCCGAATTCTGAATGTTTTAAAGTGACTGGCCAGACTGCTCTCAAACCAAAGTAGTGACCTATTTCAGAAACACCAAGCATATATACCTATAAGTGTGTATATAAGTGTGTGTGTGTATAAGTGTGTGTGTGTGTGTGTGTGTATGTAAGTGTCTGTGTGTGTATATAAGTGTATGTAAGTGTGTGTGTATATAAGTGTATGTAAGTGTGTGTGTGTGTGTATAAGTGTGTGTGTATGTATAAGTGTGTGTGTGTATGTATGTATGTATGTATGTATGTATGTATAAGTGTGTGTGTGTGTATGAGTGTGTGTAAGTGTGTGTGTATAAGTGTGTATAAGTGTGTGTGTGTATAAGTGTGTATAAGTGTGTGTGTGTGTATAAGTGTGTATAAGTGTGTGTGTGTATAAGTGTGTATAAGTGTGTGTGTGTATAAGTGTGTATAAGTGTGTGTGTGTATAAGTGTGCATGTGTGTGTATAAGTGTGTGTGTATAAGTGTGTGTAAGTGTGTTTAAGTGTAAGTGTGTGTGTATATAAGTGTGTGTGTGTATATATAAGTTTGTGTGTATATATAAGTGTGTGTGTGTGTATAAGTCTGTGTGTGTATATAAGTGTGTGTGTGTATGTAATTGTTGTTTGTCATGTGTGTGTTATATAATATGTAAGTGTGTGTGTGTTATAGATGTGTGTGTATAGTTTTATAAGATGTGTGTTATTTATATAATTTTTATTAATTATAAATAAGTGTGTGTGTTATAATCTGTGTGTGATATGTGTAGGTATTAGGTGTGTGGTGTATGTAATATGTGTGTGATGTATATAGTGTGTGTGTTGATGAATGTATAAGTGTGTGTGTGTATTATAGTGTATAAGTTGGGGTTGTATAGTGTGATTGTGTATGTATAAGTATGTGTGTCGTATAAGTGTGTATAAGAGATGTGTTGTCGAAGTGTGTGTGTATATACAGTGTGTGTGTGTATAGTCTGTGGTGTGTATAAGTATATATATTTTGTGTGTTAGTTTGTGTATATATAAGTGTGTGTGTGTGTATAAGTCTGTGTGTGTATATAAGTGTGTGTGTGTATGTAAGTGTGTGTGTGTATATATATAAGTGTGTGTGTGTAATATATAGTATAGTGTGTAAGTATATTATAAGTCTTGTGTGTGTATATAGTTGTGTGTGTGTATTATAGTTATTTTATATATATATATGTGTGTGCATATATATATATATAAGTGTGTGTGTGTGTATAAGTCTGTGTGTGTATATAAGTGTGTGTATATAAGTGTGTGTGTGTATGTATAAGTGTGTGTGTGTGTATATAAGTGTGTGTGTGTGTGTATGTATAAGTGTGTGTAAGTGTGTGTGCGTATAAGTGTGTATAAGTATGTGTGTGCGCAAGTGTGTGTGTGTAAAGCATATATAGACCCCCGGATATAACAAACAGATCACTTTATTGTAAAAGGCACAAACCTAAAAGAATCTATTGACACAGGTCACATCTCTCTGAAGAAAGTGTTGAGGAATCTAGAAGAACTGGACGGTGCTGGTCTCCAGGTGTGAAGGTCACAGCAGGGGACTGTGCTGCACAGAGGAGGGCAGAGGGTTTAGGTTTCGTGCTCTGTGCCCCTCCTGCCTTTTGTACAGATCACAATCTAACGCTTCTATTATTACAAGGAAGAATATATATTGTACAAGTCACCTGGAGACCAGAAGAGCAGGACCCTGATGACTTCATCCTGCAAGTCCCTTGCTATTCTTCTTGTAATTGGTGTGAGTCAGAACACGTCACCCTGATCTCCATCCGATGTGGTGCAGGTGATGGGAAGTGTTCCCGGCTGGATGGAAGGAGCAGTCGGAGGCTCCGCGCTGTGTGAGGTCACCACCGATGTTACGGCCACAGCAGGCGAAGATACTAAGATTAGAGTCCCTGTGACACCTCCCGACAGGTCTGTTTTAGTAAATCTTTGTGCTCCTCTAAAGTAACAATCCTGGAACCTCTTCTCTTACATCCGTGTTGTGCTGTTCCTCTGTTATTCCTCCTGGAAATGTATGACTGAATCTGTCAGGTAGGTGTTACCATTCCAGTTGCCAGAGGGGTGTGTCCCTGCACTGAACTCAGCACTGATTGGATAACGTCAGACTGTGCAGGGACCCCTTCCCCCCAAATGGTAACACCCAGCTGACCGATTCAGTAATGCATTTTCAGGAGAGATAACAGAGGAACAGCACAACACAGAGATATAGGAGAAGATGCTACTGAATTGCTATTTCACAGGGAACCCAAGGATTTACTAACAGACCTGTCAGGAGAGGCCACAGTTGCTCGTTCCAGGAAAATACCAACACTCCAAACACAACCATGATTGACAGATCGCACGGCTCCTCATGGGAGGTCCTCACTGCAGAGGGGATCTCAGCCTTAAAGGGAAAGTGTCATGTATCCAATTATAGTTTCAGAATTAGTCTGAAGTATGTAGATGATAAAGAACATGTCTGTTCTGATATCAGGTGTTGTAGAGGGTTGTTTTTAAGCTTTTAAAATGTACTTGGCGGCAGCCATATTGGAGAAGCAGGCTTCCTTCCTGTATCATCAGTACAGTTCGTTGTATGCCTTGTATGGCGGCTGAAATTGATGGGAGTCGCTGGACAGAGAAATATATCAGTTCCTGGAGACTGAAAATCTAGGAGAGTAGAGTCCCTGGTCCAGGGAGTGACAGGGGTGGGGGCGGGCTTCCTGCATAAAAAAAAAAAGTAGTAGACCAGTTCTATAGATGTATGAACAGGCGCAATCCAAAATTTGGTGCAATAAATGCTTCGGTACCGCGCCAAAGACACTTTTTAACGCGGCAAAGATTTGGGCCGTTCTGTGGGGCATCACACCACATTAGTAGAAGTAGACACGTTTATGATTCTTTGACGCCAAAACTTTGGGCAGAACGTTAGAACACCAGACCAGGGGAAAGGTGGTGCCCGAGCCAGGGCTTGTGGTATTTGGCCTACACTGCCTTAAGTATGACCTGAGAGAAACAGCCAGCCAGGTAAAGGTGGGGCCTGAGCCAGACTTGTGGTATTGGCCTACACTGTCCTGTATGTATGACCTGGAAGGAACCCAAGACCAGGGTAAAGGTGGTTTCCTGAGCCAGACTTGTGGTATTGGCTCTACACTGCCCTTATGTATGACCTGCAAAAAAGAAACCGGGGAAAGGTGGTGCCGACCCTTTGGTATTGGCCTACACGCCCTGTATGAAAAGACCTGCAGAAAACAGGAAACCCGGGGAAAGGGTGCCCAGCCCAACTTTGGGTATTGCTCTAAAACCCCCCTGTAGTAAATTTAAAAAAAACCTTTCAAAAAGGGAACAGCCCAAACCCAAAAAAAGGGGGAAAGGTGGTGCTGAGCCGACTTGTGGTATTGGGCCCACCTCCCCGTAGGGATGCCTGCAGAGAACAACCAAACCGGGGAAAGGGGGCCTAGCCAGAAATTGTGGTATTGGCTCACCGCCCTTTATGTATGACCTGCAAAGAACAACAGGGGAAAGGGGGTGGGCCACCAACTTGTGGTATTGGCTTACACGCCCCTTTTGTATGACTGCAAAAAAAAACCAGGGGAAAGGTGGCCTGACCAGCTTGTGGTAGGGTCTACACTGCCCTGTATGTATAACCTCAGAAGAAACCAACCGGGTAAAGGGGTGGGGGGACACTGGCTCCGGGGGTTGGTGGTCATTTTTCATGGGCAAATGGGGGCCAGGTTAACTTTTTGCCGGAGGGTTGGTTTGGTTTAAAATGCCAAATGTAAAACATAAAAAGTCTCTATGACTCTGGTATATAACCGCTATAAAAAATGAATAAAAATAATAATAAAAATTTTTCCTTTCTAGAAGTGTAAGGAAATTTCTCCTCTTAGTTTGATTCTGTTTTGTGTCTAAAAAGCTTTATTGTTTATTTACAGTAAAGACGATGACGTTTAAAAAGCAAACAAATGAAATGGAGGGACTTTCCCTTATAGACGTAATACAGATCTCTCCGACCAAAGTCTCCACTAAACCTCATTATTATCTGTAAATCAGGAGAGACAAAGCCTTTCAGGAAGTGAATCATTTGCATCCTGTGATCCTTGCACCAGACGACGCTGCGCGCTCCACGGCTCCTGCTCTTTCTTTAATTAGAACAAAAAAAAATGTTTTAAAAATTAAAAAAAGAAAATTCCCACGGCTAACCCCTTCCCGCCTCTTACTAAATAAGAAAAAACCCAAATTCCCTATTCCCCTCGCTGTGGGAGCCGCACGGGGAAGGTGGATTCAATTATCTCAGACGTGTCCAAAAAAAAGAATGAAATCTCACCCGCAAAAATCGGGGGGCACCATTAACCCATTCTTGCTTGCCAACCCAAAACTTTCAATGGGCAACTACAAATAACCAGCTGGGTCTACCACAAAAACATCCCAAACTATATTACATTTTAGGAAATATAAAAAAATTAAATAAAAAGCGTAAAGACTTTATAGTTCGGAGGTCACCACTGATCATTCCGCTCTACATCAGGATTTTTCGAAAATGTAAAGACTTAATGGCGAGGACAAAAAAGATCCCATAAAAAAAATAAAGAGTTCCCTTTTTTTAAAAAATCTAAAAAGTAAAAATTCTGATGCTTTATTGTAATACACTATATCTATATAAAGGTCTTCAGCAAGACTTTCCTGAGACAGAGCACCAAATCCCCTGCTTAGACAAATGTCAAAGAAAACATACTGGCCGCCAGTAGCCACCACTAGGGGGAGCATACTGTAATCAGTTTTTACACTGAACTCTATAATAAGATGGTGTACAGAATTGAGGTACTTGTAGGTGATGAGGAGTGAGGGATAGATAGATAATATGAATAATATAAAGATAGATGATAAATGAGATAGATAATAATATAATAATAGAAATCGAAGTAATTTGAATAGATAGATAAAATAGATAGATATAATAAAAGAAAATGAGATGATAATGATAGGTTTAAAAATAAATTTTAGATAAAATAGATAATAGAAGTAGATAGTAGATAGATTTTTAATATGAGATAGATAATTAGATAAAATAGTAGAATAGTTAAGAATAATAAAGATGTATGAGAAGAAGAATGAGAAGAAGAAGGGGGAAAGAAAAAGAAGAAAAGGAAGGAAGAAGAAGAAGAAGATAAAAGAAAGAAGAAGGGAAAAGAAGAGATAAAGAAGAAGGGAAGGGAGAAAAAGATAGAAAGAAAAAGGGAAAAGGAAAGGAATAGAAGATAGGAAAAGATAGAAGAGAAGAAGTTTGAGAAGGGATAAAAAGAGAAGAAGAAGAAGAAAGTAGAAAAAGGGAAAGAAAGGGGAAGTAGATAAAAACCAGGAAGGAGGACAAGAAAAAATTAAGAATTTTTAAAAAAAAAAGAAAAAAATTTGAAGGAAAAAAGGGGAAAAACTTTGAGGGGGAAAGAGAAAGGTAAAAAACGGAAAAGAAAAGAAAAAAAAAAATGAAAAACAAAAGGAGGTTTTTTTTTTAAAACCCAGAGGAGGGGAGCAAGAAAAGTTTTTAAAAAGCGGAAAAGGGAAGGAAAGAAAGAGCAGAAAAAAAGAGGAGAAAGGAAAGGGAAGGGAAGGAAAGAGTAGAAAGAGCAGAGAAGGGAAGGGAAGAGTAGAAAGAGAAGGGAAGGGGAAAAGAGAAAAAGGGAGCAGAAAAGGGGAAAGGTAAAGAGCAGGAAGGAAAAAAGTTAAAAGCAAGGGGGGAAAGGGGAAGAGAAAAAAAAGCAGAAAAGGGGAAAGGGGAAGATAAAAAAAGCAAAAAGGGGAAAGGGGAAAGTAGAAAGAGCAGAAAAGGAAGGGAAGATTTAAAGAGCAGAAAAGGGAAAAGGAAAGTTAAAGGAGAAAAGGGGAAGGAAGATTGAAAGAGCAGAGAAGGGGGGGGAAGGGAAGAGCAGGGGGGGGAAAGGGGAAGGTAGAAAGGCAAAAAGGGGA
Source organism: Phyllomedusa bahiana (assembly GCA_025379985.1). Lineage (NCBI taxonomy): Eukaryota > Metazoa > Chordata > Amphibia > Anura > Hylidae > Phyllomedusa > Phyllomedusa bahiana. Next base: position 80,986 of record JAODAL010013005.1, read on the forward strand.
AAGGGGGAAGAGTAGAAAGAGCAGAGAAGGGAAGGGAAGAGTAGAAAGAGCAGAGAAGGGAAGGGAAGAGTAGAAAGAGCAGAGAAGGGAAGGGAAGAGTAGAAAGAGCAGAGAAGGGAAGGGAAGAGTAGAAAGAGCAGAGAAGGGAAGATGAAAAAGGGGGAAAGGGGAAGGGAAGAGTTGAAGAGAAAGGGAAGGGGGGGGAAAAGAGTAGAAAGAGGGGGAAAAAGGGAAGGGAAAGAGTAGAAAGAGAAGGGAAGGAAAAAAAGAGAGAAGAGGGGAAAAGGAAGAGTAAAAAGAAAAAAAAAAGAGTAAAAGAAGGGAAGGAAAAAGAGAGAAAGAGAAGAAGGGAAAGGGAAAAAGAGGGGAAAGAGCAAAAAGGGGAAGATTTAAAAGGAAAGAAAGGGGAAAGGGAAAGGGAGTTAAAAGAGAAAGGGAAAGGGAAGATGAAAGAGCGGGGAAGGAAGGGGGAAAGTAAAAGAGAAGGGGAAGGGAAAGTAGAAGAAAAAGGGGAAGGGGAAGGGTTTAGAAAGAGCAGAGAAGGGAAGGGAGAAAAAAGTAAAGAGAGGAAAAAGGGGAAGGGAAAAAAAAAGTGAAAGAGGGAAAAAAGGGAGGGAAAGGGTAGAAAGAGCAGGGAAGGGAAGGGAAGAGTAGAAAGAGCAGTGAAGGGAAGGGAAGATTTAAAAAGAGAGGAAGGAAGAGGAAAGAGAGAGAAGGGAAGGGAAGAAATAGAAGGCGAGGAAGGGGAAAAGGGAAGAGTAGAAATAGCAAAGAAGGGAAGAGTAGAAAGAGCAGAGACGGGAAGAGTAGAAAGAGCAAAAAGAAAGATAGAGTGAAAATAGCAGAGAGAAAGAAAAAAAACAAAACCCTTAATTTTAAACCCTTGTACCCCTTTCTGGTAGCGAGGAGGCCCCAGCCTTGCACGAGGAGGGGCCCCCCACCTCTGCACGAGGACGGCCCCCCACCCTCGCGCGAGGAGCGGCCCCCCCAGCCTCTGCAGCGAGGAGCGGCCCCCCCCAGCCTCTGCAGCGAGGAGCGGCCCCCCCCCTTTGCAGCGGGAGGGGCCCCCCCAGCCCCCTCCCGAGGAGGGAAAGTTGACTCGAGTGAAAATCGGATTTCCCCTTTCCCCCCCACGACCTGGATTGTAGTAAAAAGGGGGAGCGGCTCAGGGGTTTTGGCAGCTGCCCGGATTTGCAAATTTAGGATCTCGCCCAGGGCCACTACAAGGGCGGCACACACAGGGGCACACTTATCAAGGCAGTGGTGTCTGAATTTTGGCACAATTTTCCAATAACACTGGTCATGCTTTTTCCCACATTTTTATAGGTTTAGATTTTTTTGCACTTCTGCGCCTCTTCCTACAAAAGGGGTGTGGCTTCAATGAACACCAAAGGCCATAAAGCGCCAAACTTTGCCCCGCCCCTTTAATGTAAGTGGCCACATCATAATGCAGCGTCACCTGGGCGCTTATCACACTGTTTAACATGTGGAGCATTTTTAAACTTTTTGGCTGAGCGGACTGGCCCCCGCGCAGCCTCCCCCATTTTATCTAGCATCTTCCGTGTTTATCTTTTAGTCACTTTTTCACAGAACTTTCTACAGGTTGTGATACTTTCTGAGCACCCACTTCCTGTGACCACACTGTATACATTCTGCTACATGTACTGATGAGGTCACAGGACGCGCCACCTGTTTTTCGGCAGAACGCCTCCCCACACCGCGGTTTAGGTGCCTCAGACTTGGAAGGGAATATTATGCAGTCAAATCCCGCAGCGCAGAAAGGGGCAAAGTGCAGAAACAGGAAAGAGGGGAAAGTACGTACCATCTACATACTGGGAGAGCGGCTCGGTGGAGACACGGAGACAGTGATTTCCAGAACTTCTCATGTCCATGGTTGTGTCTGGTATTACTACTTAGCCCCATAGACGAGAGCGGAGGCCGAGCTGCAGTACCAGATACGGCCTATGGGCTGGAGTGGCGCTGTTTCTTGGAGAAGGCGGGCAATTTCATACAACTACTTTAACCCATTAATAACCAACCACTGACATCGCTGCAGAAAAATTGGATTTGCCGTTCCTAGCCGTAGTTAATAGCTTCGCTCTTAGAGAAGTCTCTGAACGGCAGCGTTTAACCCTTTGATTGTCACGGTCTGTGATTGCGGCATAGTCAAATGGGATTCCCCTGCTCCATCAGATCACCAGGATTCCCAGTGTCCAATAGAGCCTTGGGAAAATCTATACAGTCAGCCCTGGGGACTAGAGGGAGCCCCAAAAGAACTGGGGGAAATCTTATAGAGTCAGCCCTGGGGACCTAGAGTAGCCCAACAGAGCCTGGGAATACCTATACAGTCAGCCCCGGGGACATAGAGTAGCCCAATAGAGCCTGGGGAATATCTGTACAGTCAGACCTGGGACCAAGAGTAGCCCAAAAGAGCCGAGGGAAAAACAGTACAGTCAGCCCTGGCGACCTAGAGTAGCCCAATAGAGCCTAGGGAATATCTATACAGTCAGCCCTGGGGACCTAAAGTAGCCCAAAAGTGCCTGGGAATATCAATACATTCAGCCCTGGGGGACTAGAGTAGCCCAATAGAGCCGGGGGAATATCTATACAGTCAGCCCTGGGGACCTAGAGGAGCCCAATAGAGCCTGGGGAATATCTATTACAGTCAGCCTGGGGGAAACCCAGAGGGAGCCCAATAGAGCCTGGAAATATCTATACAGTCAGCCCCGGGGACCTAGAGTAGCCCAAAAGAGCCTGGGGCATAACTTTACCGTCAGCCCTGGGGACCTAGAGTAGCCCAAGCGATTCTAGGGAATATCTATACAGTCAGCCCTGGGACCTAGAGAAGCCCAATAGAGCCTGGGGAATATCTATACAGTCAGCCCTGGGACCTAAAGTAGCCTAATAGAGCCTGGGGAATATCTATACAGTCAGCCCTGGGGACCTAGAGAAGCCCAATAGAGCCTGGGGAATATCTATACAGTCAGCCCAGGGACCTAGAGTAGCCCAATAGAGCCTGGGGAATATCTATACAGTCATCACTGGGGACATAGAGTAGCCCAATAGAGCCTTGGGAATATCTATACAGTCAGTCCTGGGACCTAGAGGAGCTCAATAGAGCCTGGGGAAGATCTATACAGTCAGCCCTGGGGACCTAGAGTAGCCCAATAGAGCCTGGGAATATCTATACAGTCAGTCCTGGGGACCTAGAGGAGCTCAATAGAGCCTGTGGAATGTATACAGTCAGCCCTGGGGACCTAGAGTAGCCCAATAGAAGCCTGAGGAATATCTATTTCAGTCAGCCCCGGGGCCTAGAGTAGCCCAATAGATTGGGAATTTTTATTACAGTCCAGCCCTGGGGCCTAGAGTAGCCAAAAGAGTGGGAAATATCTATACAGTCAGTCTGGGGACCTTAGAGTAGCCCCTAGAGCTGGGAATATCTATTCAGTCGTCCTGGGGGCCTAGAGGAGCCCAATAGAGCCCAAGAATATCTTACAGTCATCCCGGGGGGCCCAGAGTAGCCCAAAAGAGCCTGGGGGGGGGTATCTATACAGTCAGCCCTGGGGACCTAGGTAGCCCAAAAGGCCTGGGAATACTATATAGTCAGTCCCGGGGGCTAGAGTAGCCCAATTGAGCCTGGGGAAAATTATACGTCAGCCCCGGAACTAGAGTAGCCCAATGAGTGGGGAATATCTATACAGTCAGTCCTGGGGGCCCAGAGGGCCCAATAAGCCCGGGAAAATCTATAAAGTCAGTCCTGGGGGCCCTAGAGGAGCCCAATGAGCCTAAGAATATTATCAGTCAGCCGGGGGGGCCCGAGTAGCCCAATAGACCTGGGGAAGATCTTCAGTCAGCCCTTGGAATTGGTAGCCCCAAAAGAGCCTGGGGAATTTATACAGTCAGTCCTGGGGGCCTAGAGGAGCCCATGAGCCTGGGGAAATCTATCAGTCAGTCCTGGGGGCCTTTGAGGAGCCCAATAGAGCCCAAGAAAATCTTAAGCAGTCTGGGGGCCCTAGAGTAGCCCCAAATTTTGAGTGGGGGTATCTATACATCAGCCCGGGGACCCAGAGTAGCCCAATAGGCTGGGAATATCTTCGTCAGCCGGGGGCTGAGTAGCCCAATAGGCCTGGGGAAAATTATCAGTCAGCCCGGGAAACTAGAGTAGCCCAATGAGCTGGGGAAGATCTATAAAGTAGCCCCGGAAATTGAGTGCCAATAGAGCCTGGGGGAAAATCTTTTCAGTCAGCCCCAGGGACCTGGTAGCCTATGTTGTCTGTTAGTGGCTGCTGTCGGGGGCATGTGTGTTACCCCGCTGGCCTGGTCATCTGGCAGAGGTAAAGTATCAGCATATGGATAAAAATACATTACTAAGTGCATGTAAACATGTCAACTAACTACGTCATTGAAAAACATAAAAGTTAACGACTGTTGAAACACAAGGAAGCGGAAACTAAAATAAACTGCTGGTTGTTAAAGCCACGGTGACTTACCGATCTCCATTTCGATGAAGGCCGCTTCGTCCGGCAACGCTCGGGGGATTACTCCGGGGTCACTGAAACTCGTCCGTAGTAATGTGGCCATGGAAAAGAGGAACAGGACCACTGCAAACACTGGGATCGCCGGCGACAGCTGCACGGCCAGATAGCGGCACCTGCACAGAAAACAGCGGAAACGGTCAGGAGCGGCGCAATGAGCGGCCAATGTAGAACACACGATAAATCGAACCCAAGGGCCAATTGCCAAAAATTACACTTCATTTCCCTCAGAGACCTTCCAGGTTCAAAAAAAACCAATAAAGGGTTTGTCCAAATTTGCCCCAATGCAGGGGGAACAGGGGGCCCAAGGCCCCATCCGCTGGGAACCAGTACAAGAGTGGGACCCTGGGGCCCCAAATGGGTTTAAATGCAGCCCACTCAAAGTCTTGAAATGAAGGAATGGCCGAGGCCGCCAGCCCCATAGAGCCATGGATCGCGCCCCCCCCTGATTATTTCCCAGGGGGCCCGATTTTTAAGGGATTTTGGGATATATAACACATATATAAAAATTTTTATAAATTAAATTTTATATTTTATATTTATATATTATAACATATTTTTTCACAAAATATAAAATATAAAAAAAATATACACACACTTTTATATGTGAAAATATATATATATTATATATATTATATATAAAAACACCACAACCCACAGAAAAAAATTTGCCTCGCCCTCCCGTAGGCAGATGGGGTGCTAAAGGCTTTTTAAATGGAAAAAAAGCGCAATCGGGTTTTCCACATATAACACACCGTATTAGAAATAAAACGGGGAAAGGTGCTCACCTTTTCGTGCTGTATAAGGAAACGATACAGCTCGTTTTTGCCGCTTGAACTAAAAAAATAGGAGACAAGATAGCAGCCCCCTCCCGGTTCCCGCCCCCGGGTTCCCCCGAGGACGCCAAGGAGTAAATTTTACAGAATTTACAGTGGGTTTTTTGCAAAAACCCTTTAAAAAAGTTGGGGTTTTCAAGTTTAATAATGGAGGGGGGGCTCTAATGGATCTAGAGCGCTTAATTTAAAAACAAGCACAATGGGGGTGAAATTTTTAAAATGGATAAAATTTAATAGCACATAAAAGGGTTTCAGGGTTTTTTGGCCCCTTCCCCCCCGATATGCCAAAAAAAAGGGTTTCAAGGTGGCAACCCAAAATTATACTTTAGTTCAAAACGAGGCTGCTTTTAAACAGGAAAATTCCCTTTAAAAAAAACAAAAAAAGTTTTAAAAAAAAAACACATTTTTTTCCCAGATGTATAAAGAATAACTAATACACTAATATAAAAAACAAAGTATGAAAATTTTCTATAAAAAAAACCCCGACCTGACACCCCCAGGGGGCATCTCAAACATAACCCGCCCGTACAAAAACCCCCCGCATCTCATACAAAACCAGAAAACCCGTACACCTTCCCCGCCCGGGGTCTATACATACCAAAGGCCTGTTTCACCTCCAACCGGAAAACTCATAACATACCAGACCTTTACTCCTCCACTGATCTAAAACATACCAGACCCGTTTCCCCTCCAGGGCCCGGGTCTTTTATAACCAACCCTGTACACCCCCCCACCGTCTCATACAAAAACCAGACCTTTTACACCTCCAGGGCCCCGATCTCTTACATACCGACCTGGTTTCTCCTCGAGCCCGGGCTCAAATATACCGACCTGTAACACCCACCCCGGGAAACTCATTTCATACCCGACCCTTTCTCCCCCAGCCCCCGGATCTCATACAACCCAAACCGGGACCCCTTCCCTACCCCCCCTGTTCAAATTCCCCCCCGGAATCTAACAAAGGAATTTTTTCCCCCCGCCCCCCCCATTAAAAAATGTCCCTCCAATCGGCCAAATCCAAACCGTCACCTCCGCCCCGCCCGGTTCCAATCCGGGGCCTGGGCTCTTCACGGGGGTCTACCCTTTTAAAATGTAATCCCCCGGGGAAAATTAAAAACCGGCCCTTCCCGGGTTTAAAAAAGTGGGGGGCCCCCGTGGGGACCCTTCATCCGCCTTCAAATCCTCCCCCAACGGTTAATTTTCAATGCCTTTTCCCCAGGCCCGGTCCCCCTTACAAACCAGCCAAAGTAACTCCTCCCCCAAACCGGTTCCTTCATCCCGGAAACCTTCCGCCCCGGGGGTTTCCCAGGAAAACCCCCCCCAAATTACCCGCCTTCCTTTACCCAAGGGCAATTCCCCCTTACCCAAACCCGTAAACCCTGGCCGGGGGCCAACCCTTCCCGACCTGTACCCCCTCCGCCGGATCTCTACATACCAACCTTAAACCTCCCCAAACCGGAAATTTTAACATACCAGGGCCGTACCCTCCCCCGCCGGGTCTCATACATACCAGCCTGTACCCTCCACCGCATTTTATACATACCAGCCTGTACTCCTCCAGGGGGATCTCATAAAAAATTTCCAGACCTGTACACCTCCAGCCGGATCTCATACATACCAGACCTGTACTCCTCCAGCCGGATCTCATACATACCAGACCTGTACACCTCCAGCCGGATCTCATACATACCAGACCTGTACACCTCCAGCCGGATCTCATACATACCAGACCTGTACTCCTCCAGCCGGATCTCATACATACCAGACCTGTACACCTCCAGCCCAGCCGGATCTCATACGCTACCAACCTGTAAAAACCCCCCAGCCGGAAATTTTTACAAACCAGACCTGTACACCCCCAGCCGGATCTCATACATACCAGACCCTTTTAAACTCCACCAGCCTCTATTTAATTTTCCAACCGTTTCACCTCCACCATCCATACATACCCAAAACCCTTTTACTCCCCAGCCCCATCTTTAAAAACATACCAGACCTTTACAAACCCCAACCCCGGGCTCATACATACCAAAACCTGTACCCTCCAGCCCGGGAAACCATACATACCAGACCTGAACACCCCCCAGCCGGATCTCATACATACCAGACCTGTTATCCTCCAAAACCGGATTTTCATAAATACCAGACCTTGGGACACCTCCAGCCGGGGCTCATACATACCAGACCTGTTCCCTCCAAACCGGATCTCCTAATTCCCCGACCCGAAATCCTCCAGCCGGGGGCTAAAACATACCAGACCTTTTAACCTCCACCCCCGGGATTCCCTACTACCCAAACCCGTAACCTCCAGCCCCCGGATCTAATTTATTCCCGACCCCGTACCCCCCAAACCGGAAACTATACATCCAAAACCCCGTAACCCCCCTCCAGCCCAGCCGGATCTCTTTTCATACCAGACCGGGACAACCCCCAGCCCCGGGTCTCATACATACCAAAACCTGTTTCCCCTCCGCCGGGTCTCATACATCCCAGACCTGGTCCCCCACCGGACCTACAACCAAACCCGTTACCCCCCAGCCCGGGTCTCATACCCTACCAGACCTGGGGACACCCCCAACCAGGGTCTCATACATTTCCAGGGCCTGTAAAACCTCCAAACCGGGTCCATAAATACCAGACCTGTTAAATCCCCCACCGGGTTTCTTCCCTACCAGACCTGTAAACCCCCAGCCGGATCCAACAAACCCAAACCCGTACCCTCCCGCCGGAAATTTTACATACCAGACCTGTACTCCTCCAGCCCAGCCGGATCTCATACATACCAGACCTGTACTCCTCCAGCCGCATCTCATACATACCAGACCCCGTAAACCCCGCCGGGGGCTAAACATACCAGACCTTTTACCCCCCAGCCCGGGTCTCATACATACCAGACCTGTACCCTCCAAAGGGGTCTCATTTCATAACCCGACCTTAACACCCCAGCCGGGTCTCATACAAACCAACCGTACACCTCCCCAAAACCCGGAAACCTTTCATACCCAAACCCGTACACCCCAGCCCAGCCGGATCCCCATTTTCAAACCAGACCCGAAACCTCCAGCCGGATCTCATACATCCCATACCTGTACTCCTCCAGCCGGATCTCATACATACCAGACCTGTACTCCTCCAGCCGGATCTCATACTTTTCCAGACCTGTACCCCCTCCCCCGGAAACCAAAAACATACCAGGGCCCGGGACCCTCCACCCCCTCTCATACATACCAACCCGTTTCCCTCCCGCCGGATCTAAAAATACCCCGACCCGTCTCCTCCAGCCGATCTCATAAAATACCAAACCCGTACCCTCCCCGCCCGGGCCCGGTTTTTACCCTACCAAAACCTTTACCCTCCAGCCGGGGTTTTCCCTTTCAAAACCAAAACCTGTACCCCTCCCCCCGGTCCTTTCAAACCCGACCTTTAAAACCCCAAAGCCGGATCTCATAAACCAGAACCCGGCTCCCTCCAAACCCCATCTCATACAAACCGACCTTCAACCTCCCCCAGCCCGGGTCTCCCTAAAATACCAATACCTTTTTTCCCCCAGCCCCCCCCGGATCTCCCAAAATTTCCAGACCTTACCCTCCACGGATCTCATACTTTCCAGACTGTAAACCTCCAGCCGGGGTCTCATTAAAACCCGACCTTACCCTCCACCGAAACTCATACATAAACCCGACCTGTACACCTCCCCCCGGTTTTCATAAAACCAGGGCCTGTAACCTTCCCAGCCGGATCTTATACATACCAGACCTGTACTCCTCCAGGAACCCATCCCGGCCCCCTTCCCATTTTAAAATACCAGACCTGTACCCCCTCCACCCAGGATCAAAAACATACCAGACCTGTACACCCCGCCGGATCTCATACTACCAACCTTACACCTCCACCGGCCAAAATATCCCCAAAATACCCTGGGGGGACCCTCCAGCCGGGTCTCATACTTCCAAAACCTGTACCCTCCAGGGATTCTTTTAAAACCAGACCTGTACTCCTCCAAACCAATTCATACATTACCAAGACCTGTAAAAAACCCCCCCCCCGCCCGGGGGGTTCCCCCTACCAATTTCCAGCCGTTACTCCCCCAAAAATACCCGGGTTCCCTACCCCCTTTAACCCCCCGGGCCTTAAAAACTCCTCCAGCCCGGGATCTCATAAAAACCAAAACCTGTACAACCCCCAGCCGGAAACTCAAAACATTTCCCCGACCCCGTACACCCCCCCACCGGTATCTCAAAAATACCAGGACACTGTTCTCCTCCCCGCCGGAAAATCTCATACATACCAAAACCTGTAAAACCCCCCAGGGGCCCGGTTTTTCATAATACCAGACCCCTTTCCCCTCCGCCAATCTCATACATACCAGACCTGTACACCTCCAGCCCAGCCGGATCTCATACATACCAGACCTGTACACCTCCAGCCGGATCTCATAAAAAATTACCCCCGGACCTTACCCAAACCTTTCCCCCGCCGGGTTAAAACATACCAGACCTGTACACCTCCAGCCGGGTTAAAAAACCCCTTTCCCTACCCCAGAAAAAACCCCCTACACCCCAGCCGATCTCATTCATAACCCGACCTTACACCTAGCCGGATCCCCCTAAAAATACCAGACCTGTACCCCCCCATCCAAAAGGCCCCCCCCGGGTCCCCATACATACCAGAAACCCTTAAAACCTCCAGCCGGGCCATACATACCAAACCTGAAAACCTTCCCGCCGGATCTCATACATACCAGACCCCCCCCGGTACTCCCCTTAACCCCGCCCGGGATTCATACCATACCAGACCCTTTCCCTCCACGGGTTTTCATACATACCAGACCTTACAAACCCCCAGCCCCCGGAAACTCATACTTTCCAAGAACCCCCCGGTTATTCATCCAGCCCGCCCCCCCGGGTTTTCAAAACATACCAACCTGAAAACCCCCCCAGCCCCGCCGGGGCTAAAACAACCAACCTGTTTCTCCTCCAGCCCGCCAACTCATACATACCCGACCTGTTACCACCTCCAGCCCAACCCCGGGTCTCATAAAATACCCGACCTGTACACCCCCAGCCGGATCTCATACATACCAGACCTGTACCCCTCCAGCCCAGTATTTCCGTCTGGGGGGCCACAAGGGTCCATGATTTATTTATTTTCAGTTTACACAAAGGAAACTTTATCCAAAAACAATTACAAACTTCCTGGTTTTTAAAAATTTTTTTTTTGTTAACAAGAGCTATGACTAAGGGCTTTTTGTTGCAGCCTGAAACACCATGGATTTGTGAATATTTGACTATTAAAAAAGAGAAAGCATCTCTTCAAAACATAGTAATTTAAAGGGGTTTTGACAAAAGTTTTAAAATTTATGTGGGAAGGGCTTTTCACCATGATATTATTATTAAAATTTTCACCATTTTTTTTTTTAGCTGCTCCCTTCTTTTTTCCCCTAGGACAGCATGTTTTTGGCCCGGGGGTTCCCCGGGCCCAACATGCCACACCTCACACCGGGAGCTACTTTTCAGATTTCCCTGGGCCCTTTAAAAACAAAAAAATCACTGTGAGGGAAAATGTTCAACCCCCGGTGCCCGGTTTCGTAAAAAACCGGGGTAGCATCGAAGGGGGCCCGCCCCGGGGGGCCCGGGCCCTTTTGGGGGGCCCCCTATCACGTCTGCAAAACCCCGGTTTATGCCGCTCCGGGGGCCCCCCCCCCATGGGGCATAAAAAGTTCACTGCGGGGGGGGGGCAGAGCTGGGGGGCCCCATCTTTTGAAGCCGGGGGGGGGAGGGGGGGGGGGGGGCGCCGCCGGCAGGCTCCGCCCCCTTGCTTTATAAGGGGGATCTCTTAATTTTTAAGCACGTCCGTGCAACGTGCATACAATTAAGTTTAAAAATCGGGGGAGAGGGGAAGGGGTTTTGGAACCCTGCCCTGCCGTACATTGCTCTGCAAACGGCGCCCCCTCCCCAGCTTCCCCGTTCCCCCGGCCCCCAAACCTTAAAAACAGCAGGTTGGGGCCCGGGGGGGGGGGGAAAACGGGGAAAGCCGGGGGGCGGGCCAGGTAAGTAAAAGCTACAGGGGACCCCGGGGGGGGAAATATGGCTACAGGGGGGGACAATAAATGGGGGGGGGGGGGAAAGGCCTACGGGGGCCCCAATAACCCGGGGGGGACTATGGCTGCAGGGGGCCCTAATAACTGGGGGGGGGGAGGCCTTTTTGGGTACAGGGGGGGATAATAACGGGGGGGGAATATGGCTTCAGGGGGCCCCAAAAACTGGGGGGGGGAACTTTTGGCTCAGGGGGGCCCCAATAACTGGGGGGAATTTCTACAGGGGGGCCCCAAAAACTTTGGGGGGGGGGCAAAGGTACAGGGGGGGCCCCAATAATTGGGGGGGGGGCTATGGGTTTCAGGGGGGCCCCAATAAATGGGGGGGGAGGTTGGGAACCGGGGGGGGGTAATAACTGGGGGGGGGACTATGGGGTCCCGGGGGGGCCCCAATAACTGGGGGGGGGGAAGCTTTTGGCTACAGGGGGGGGTTTTTAATTTGGGGGGGAGGCTTTGGGTCAGGGGGCCCTAATAACTGGGGGAGGGGGGGGGCCCATGCTGCGGGGGGCCCTAATAAAATGGGGGGGGGGGGGGACATGGTACAGCCCGGGGATTTCTTTCCCCTTTGGG